>CALNHX010000232.1:0-306767 GCA_940337035.1 Agriotes lineatus
GGCTTTGTAACGGGTGACCATTTATGGTCTATGGTCACCCGGTATATGTACGCAGGCGACGTTCATGTTAGAGGTGTATCGAATATGTACCACTAGGTGCCAGAACATTCTAATAGTTTAATGATGTGAAACTTGGGGTGGATCAAACCTTCCATATGGTCAAACCCCGCTAGGTTTCCCTATAGCTTACAGTATTCGTTCGTCCACCAAAAAAGCTGTTACGGGGATCTAGGGGCTCATGGTTTAAAATGGCTAGATTTTCACATATAATCTCATAACAGCATTAATTCTTTCCGGAATTTTTTTTGAGTGCGTTACAACGTCGTATTAATTTGCCCGAACGGGATGCGAGGGCAAATTAGAACGTTGTTGGAATGCACGAAAAATAATATCCGGATATGAATTAATGCTCGAATGTAGATTCGGTAAGAAAATTGTAACGACAGAAACCCTAAAAAGAAGTAATGTCTACCTACAAAAAAATTCCAAGAAATTTTGTTGTCGTCTTGGTTACGGCTCGTGAACTAATTTTTCTATTGGTCATTAATGAGTGTCGAACGATTTTCGATAATATTTTAGCGAACCGATTCTTTTAAAAAATTTGAGTTGACACTTCCATATTTCAACGCTGTTACAGATACGTGCCGACTTTGCTTCAGTATGTTGGCATTGTAATAACATGATATCCGCATCCTTGTTCACGTCAGATGTTTGAAGCTGAAAGCAAACTCACATCCAACCCAAAAATTCGTATACAGTAGAGGAGGGTGGTACCAAGTGAGACAGAAAGTATATATTGCAGTACAAACAATTTATTTGGCTAATTCTACAAAATTTATTAGTAAGGAGTCAAAGCATGGAATCTATCCTAACTTAAAGCTACAAAAATAATGGAAATAAACGTAACGTGTCGAATGATAAAACTTAAGAAAAACTATTGCAAATGTTTTACTTAGTAGTTTAGTACCAGCAGTGGTACAAACCGAGACAGCACTAAATATCCAGTGAGACATGCGCTAATATGCCAAATAAACGAAAAAAGTAAACCAAACCAATAATGTAGGACATTTAGGTAGTGAGCGTATTGATTAATACAGTTTATCGTACAGTCGGCGCCTTAGAAATCGGGACACGTAGTATGTTGTGTTGTAATGTTTGATTCATTATTATTTTTTTGTATTATTGGCATTTTACTATCAACCAAAAAACGCAACATTTGGAAAATTATGTAACAATCAAAACCATAACAACTGCAAAATCCCAGTTGATACACTTAATAGTTATTTATGTATTAAGGGCGTAATCAATAGATTATAGAACGAGGGAATGTTTAAAGCTCGACGGGAAGCGGAGAGCTTTAAATTTCCCGAGGCAACATGTAATTTATCCACGAATAAAAAGGAATTAGAACTCTTAGTGCTTTTTCGAAGATATGTAACTTCGCAATCTCCCACTTCGTCTAAATCAGTTAAAACGCTAGCCACGCAATGAACTCCACCTGAAAACTTTACTAAAATGAAACTACCCTCTACAATGTTCATATCACCAGTGAAGTAACTGTTCTTGTCTTCTTGTTCAGGCTCCCAGTCTGAAGAAGAATCTTTATAGTTCACAGTTTCTTCTTCATCACTGTTTGTATCACTTCTTACTTTTTCTTGTATTGCTATTTGTCTTCTTTTTGTTTTTTTGGGTTTTTCATTATCTTCATCCAGAACTGCTGCAATCGTTTTTGTGCTCTTTAATTTTACTACTTTTAAATTTTCTTTTTCTTCTAATATGCGCTTTTCTAGGGTTTATTACAGAAACCCTGCCTTTTGTTCTTGCTCTTCTTAACTGCTTCCTGGGCTGTACTTTAGGAAGCCCTCGTATCTTTTCTGGTGAAATAAATTTTGGTGGAGTTACTTCTCGCGGCAAAACGTACGATGGATCTATTTGAGAATTGGCATTAGATGCGTCTGAGGCATTAATTAGATGGTTCTGCGACTTCTTGATTGCTCAATGGTCGATTAGTGACTTCAGATTGCATACAATCGGCATCCGTGAATATGTCAGGATTAAATGGCATTATTCCTCTCTTACGAAAGCCTGAAGTTATGTTGGCTGGAGTAAATGCTTTGCAGTGTGCCTCGGCCACACATTCCGCAATATTATAAATCGTTAGTGGAGTGCCCAGATTTTTCAGCATCCATGTATCACAGACAGCATTGAAATACGACTTGAAAGGCTCATATACAGCCACATCAAGTGGCTGCATACGGTTGCTGCAATGTGGTGGTAAGGTAAGAATTGTGCTAGCTTTATTTATTAGTTGTACGGAAATGTGTCTCTCGTGATTATCGTAAATAAGTAGACTCGGATTTTCTTTGCTACTGTTTGAATATCTTATAAAATGCTCCAAAATCTGAATGAAAAGTTGTGAGTTCATCCATCCCGATGGCGTTGCTAATCCCAGTCTACCCGGCAGAGCTCCTGAAAGCATATGCGGTTTGAAAAATTTGCGCGGAAATATTAACACAGGTGGTAGGAAAGTTTCCAATGCAGATATAATGTCACATGTTCATTAAAAAATTCGAGGTTAGCAGGTTAGGTTTTGCGTCATACTGTGTCAAAACTGACGCAAAATATAACCTGATAACCTACGAATGTTTTTATGAGTTCTGAAACGACCTTATTCATTAGACGTTGGACGCTAGCAGGAGCAAATTAGAATCGCTAGCGTTGCTAGTATTATGATGATCTTGGTCCTGATTGAGGTTAGATATATCAGGATATAGTAAGAACACGGCACTTACACTAAAATGTTTGCTTGAAACTCCGGCTCCTCTGGGGAGTGCAAGGATTGATTGGCAGGTATAGGATGTTGAGATTCTTAAGCATCGATACGCACCACCTCGTCAGTGTCGTTGGAGCCTGGAGAAGAGCGTAAACCTCTGGGGTTGATCATTGTCCTTCACGTTAGCGGCTGCGCTATCCCACTTCTGACACCAGTTTATGTTGGATACCCAAGAACTGACTAACCAACACTGGTATTACAGGAATTTTTTCACACCAGGGCAGCTTTTACAGGGAGGCGGCTCTGTACTCCTGTGGCTGTGCTTGTGGAAGTTGAGAAAAACCTTCGGCGGAAGGTTGTAGGTCAGCTACCCGTGCACACAACTAACGCTGACATTAATTCAACAAGCTGTTAATGAATTGATCCACTCACTCACGAGGATTGTAGGCTAGCTACCCGAATTCAATAACACAAGTGATGGAATTAATGATTTATTATGCACGTATCGGTTCACAAAAGAATATATAAGTAATCTAAGTTCACTCCCGGTACAATGTCATAACGTGATTAAAAAATTAGTACTCCTTTAAGCTTGTAACCAGCCCTCTATTTTATCTTAATTGCCTTGTTTACAAAAGTATTGATGGATTTATTATAATAATGGCGTCTTGATGGCCATGCAACAATATGTACCTTCGGAGATTCACTTTGGAATTCAACGTATAACTTATTAATTAAATCTAGAACATACGACAAAAAATAAAAGTAAAGTTTAAAGCAGAATTATTTAAAGCACCTAACATATTTTGAGAACGTATTGTTGCATCTTCGTAGGGCACTGATGTAAAAAACAGTATTAGTGCAGGCCATTGTCCAATTATTCTGTCGACAAATGAGTGGCAAATACACCCCAAAACAAATATATCGGGTGAAATTTGCTTCAATCTAGTTTTTAAGCCATTTCGGTTGCCCATCATTACCGCAGCGTTGTCTGCAGCAAATCCGATCATATTTGATAATAGAATTTTTAGATTATCGAAGTAAATGTGTAGAGATAGAAATAAACCATCTGCGATTGCTGTTTCTACTTGAATTAGTCTTATAAATTTATCTTGTACCCTATGAAGCAATAAAACTCAATAGTCTTCTCCACGAACATCTATTTTAAAGTTATGGGTGGCGACATGTTTCGAAACCAAACTGGTTTCATTATCAGGCCATAATGATCATTACTAGTAGAAGCACATGTTAAAGTGAGGTTAAAATGAGGTTAATATTTTAAACGTTGCAGACGAGGTAGGAATAATATTTAAAAAACACACCACATTGGAGAATAAAAATTAATTAACCAGAAAACTACGTTATAAAGATCGTTGTACTGGTTAATACATCACAATTTAAAATTTTTAAATTAAGCAAGTAAAAGAGTAGCTGTCATTGAAGATGAACAGCACTCAGACTCAGCAGACGCAAAGTCTGAGTGCTTTTCGTAATGAAACTTAATGAAACCTGAATAGTTTTACTGAGAAACGATCTGTGGATTTTATAGGACTACGGGATAGTGCATCAACATTTGAATTTACTCTACCTGGTTCATGATGAATGTCATACTCTAGTTTCAATCTCCAGCGTACTAATCGACTACACATATTTTTCTAATTAAATAACCAAGTGAGAGGCCTATGATCTGCTAAAATAATGAATTTTCTACCATAAAGGTAAGGTCTAAAATATTCAATAGCCCATTTAATTGCTAAGAGTTGCTTTTCTATTGTTGAATAATTGCATTCGGCTTTGTTGAAAGTCTGTGAAGATCGTTGCCTACTTCGCCTTCTGACAAAATAGCAACCATAGCAAAATTAGAAGCATCGGGAAACTGGAGAATAGGTTTTGAGGTTAATATTTTTTGAAAATATTCGTACGCTTGGTTTTGATCTTCGGTCCATTCAAAAGGTTGTATTGATCTTTCTTTATTGATGGGTACATGCAAAAAAGAGGGAAATGCCTTTCCTGACACTGTTTTAACTTCGCCAAATTTGCAAATATTATTATAAAACTTCTGTTGACCTGTTACCTGACCTATAAGGAGGGGCAAATAATAAAAAAAAAACTAAAACGGCTATAGACGTCGCTGTTACATTACAGACGTTTTTCTGTTCTATATGTGACATAGACGTCCAATAGACGTTTATAGAACTTATATTACAACCTATTATTGGTTAACATGGTAAGTTGATGCATACATATTGCAAAAAAAAAACAAATATTATTATTACTCTTACATAATGTAAAAAACACAAATATGCTTGTTATGACATATTGCCAAAAACCACAAATATTATTGTTGATGCCACAATTTAAAACATGGCGCAGGACAAATTGGGGGTTTGTCATCACAAGTTTCACACCTGTATTTCGTATCGCGTCTTGCTTTATTTTTGGTACATTCTCTACATTTTAGAAATAAATTTGACTTTTTATGATTTAGCGGAACTGGAATTACTTCCAAAAGAATGTTGGTTTGGTGGAGCAATCCCTTTTCCCTTCAGTGGCACCATTTTGACGAATTTCTGCCATCTTGAATATCTTCAATTTGCAAGAGAGATATAACAGATTCTCTGAACTCAAGAATTTCAATCTTTTTTACACCGTTTGTGTACAAGAAATATGAATTCCACATTGCAACATCCAAGAGGCGAAAAATAACCTTCTTATACCAATGGTTTCACGTGGGCAGCTTTAATAAGCATTTGGTCACATTTGTCAATTCCATACATGTGTATTGTAAGCATCTATGTCTAAAGGATTTTCTTTCTCGACACCATATTTATTCCTAACTAACAATAACCGGTTTGTACCTGGTCTTTATCGCAAAACACCGCTATCGGTCGTTTTTTTCTCCAAATATGTTCACCTTTACGCAATTTTTTCTTAATAACGAGCAAGGGATTACCTCGTCTGTTTATTCTGATGGTTCCAGTATTATATTTCAGTAATTTTGAAGACTGGGATACACTATTATAG
The DNA here is from genome assembly GCA_940337035.1 of Agriotes lineatus. Taxonomy (NCBI): domain Eukaryota; kingdom Metazoa; phylum Arthropoda; class Insecta; order Coleoptera; family Elateridae; genus Agriotes; species Agriotes lineatus. The sequence goes on from CALNHX010000232.1 coordinate 5,798, forward strand.
AAATTGTCCATGCAAACATGACGGCCTTTGTCGATACGGTTCTAGAAGTCTAAAAACAAGTTTCTCGGTTTTAGAATTGTTTTGTGGATCTTGCTGATCCCAATCTCTTCCTGGATAGATCTCCATATTTAAAATGTAGCTATTCCGTGAAGTCAGCTCGTAGAACTTTATTTCATACTTTGAGTTTTTGTTTTTAATATATTATTTAAACACAAGACGGCCTCTAAAGGTCTAAATAATAACATTGACACTTCTAAGGATAGAGCTTCAGAAGGCGAAAAGACGGAGTTGGTATTATTTATAATTAATTCCAGTGAACCTCTAACTTCTGTAAGGCGATCTTGTAGTTTATTTTCATCCGAATTGGAACTCAAACATGTATTTTTTCAAATCGACGCCCACTCAAAAGGTGTAAAAAATCGGAGGATAGTACAATGGGTTGTGTGTAATTTATCCTTAAAGAAGACATAAACAAACAAAATTATCAGCTCCCTTTCTGAAACAGGTTTGAAATCACGAAATCTACTGTTATGGGTTTTAGGACTATTTATATGGTACATGTTGCTTCCATAATTTATTGTTGGTGCTCGTCAGTATAAAATCCATAATATCTTGGTTCCATATCTGTTCGAATACATTAATGTCATTAATGCCATATTTTGTATACCATCAATTGTGATACTAGACTGAGTTACATCAAATTGAAATTTAGGACTATCAGATGTTACGTCTTCCCAAATGTCATTTACGTCGATGTTATCGTCAGTTGGAATCTGATTGTCACTACGCACATCATCCTCCAATCCTCCGCCAGTTTCTGTCTCCATGGCTTCTGCTTCTGTCTACTGCTACTTTCTATCTGTTACTGTGTTGGGATTTGCGTGAGTTTGCCTTTTATACTATCCGTCATCATGTTTACCCGTGCAGAGTGTAAGCGCGTGGCAGTTTATTATTCTGGAAGAATTAGATCATATTTAGAAGGAATTATTGGAAAGTTGAAAAGTATAAATTCAGGCACAAATTACGAAAAAATAATTAAATTTATTTTTTTAATTTTTTTTTTCAAAATAACTTTATTTCAGAGTAAGAACACACAATATTTATGAAAATAGTAGAACAATTCTTTACATATTTATTACAAAAAGTTTACTGGTAACTTCTAGAAACCACTATGCAGCATTTGCCAAATAGCATGCGTATCTTTTTTTGATGAAAATCATAGAAGCAATTTTTTCTTTGGTGTCAGGCACAATCCCACATTACAAATAGAACAAGACCATTTTGATCTATGTGGTGGCTTACTGGTACTACATTTAGCATAACGGTTTGATGTACTGGTAATTGGTAAGTGTTTCGCCTGATCTGCACGTTTTTGTGGTTCAATATTTTGGATTTTGTTACGGGTGCACTTGGAGAACTTTAGAATGTGTGACAGCCAATGAGTCCTGTAATAACTTCCAATTTAAATAGCTTCAAGGTCATTTTCTGATTTGTTTGTTTCTTGAAAATAATAAAAGCATTTACTACCGCAGTATCAAAAAAAAATCGAAAAACAGCCTATGCCACCATTTGCGACTTTTTCGGTCTATGGCATAACACTACTTCAACATATTTAGTTTATCGCCACAGCCCATACTTTCCCTATATCCCTTTACAATAACTGGAAATTCTATTTCTGTGATGGTCTCATCTTTATTTCTTCTAGAAATTGGAACAATCCGATGGTGATTGTGTAACGTTTCGACCAGCGGGAACGCGTTTTTTCTGAATTAAAATCAATTCGCGCGTTCTCTCCTAGCGATTTCTACGTTACGTTACGAGTTTGAATTTTTGGCCCAGTACATCATCGAGAGATCCCCGCTCCACGTATGCGCTGCTCCCCCACTTAGAATATCCGAAGTGGTTGCTAAATGCACGATGCACGAAGAGGGGCCTATAAAAGCGGCTTCACGACCGTTCCACAGGAGATTCCTTCGCATTCATTCCCTAGATTTTCCCCAGATAACTCCCCGAGAGTTCCCCGTTCCCGTTTCCCTGAACCCTGATCCCGTGCAGACCGATTAAAAGAGAATTTTTCCCTTTACACTTTGGAGTCCTGCGTCCTAAGTGTTTCCTGTAGCCAAGTTGAACCGACGACTCCAATACTGGAGACCGTGTTTCTAGCTAATACCTGAATAACTCCCTTCCTGAAAAATCAGTTCTGAGAGGCGACGATATCCCTGGAGAACCGCTTCGCTGATTCATACAACGCATATTTTAACCTGGATTCAATCTAAACTTTTAGGCCAAATCCCGTTGGCAGATTGTTGTAATAAATTTCATGGAAGACGTATTCGAGACGAGGGCTTATTAGCCAGGCCGTTTCATACTGTCCTGTCGGTGTTACAAATGATGTATATCGTTTTGAGTTTTCAGCTATTGGAATTTGATGGTACCCGGATTTTAAATCTAAACTGGTAAAATAAATACCTCCTTGTAATCTATCAACCTGATCGTCAATTCTGGGCAATGGATGATTATCTTTTACTGTCATTGTGTTTAATTTTCTATAATCTATACACATCCGGTTTTCTCCATTCTTTTTCTTTACTAGCAAGACTGGTGAACAATAGTTAGAGTCAGACTCTCGGATGATGTTATTCGTAAGTAAGTCATCAATAATTTTTTTTACAGAATCTTGCTCTGACCTTGCCATTTTGTAAGGTTTGTAAGTAAATGGTTTTTCATCTTTTAGTTGTATCCGCATTTCCGTAGATTTAGCACATCCTAGTTCCGCTATATTTTGAGCAAAACAGTCCCTAAATTCATTGAGGAGTTTTACTAATCTGCATTTGTCATTATTACTTATTGCACCAACTATAATTTGATCTTCTGGCAACGGAGGGAATTCAGAAATTTTTAAAGTAAGTATAGAGTGTTTTGGTTTTGTACTTTGAATATTTTCGGTGCAAGGCCAAGCTCTAGCAAATATGGTATTTTTGCGAAAGTATATATCTTCATCAGAGAGATTAATGCATGGTAGAACATCTTTATTTCCAGCCGCTACTCGAAAAACAGTATTGGGTAATAAGTATTCTCTTCCCTCTTGAAGGCATAAAATAGCTTCTACAAAAACATCACCTTCATATCCTTCGCAGTGAACGTGCATATTTGCTACGTGATTTTGTGGAATAGTGGTATCTTCTTTGAGATGTAATATAACTTTTCGCAACTGTGGCTCAGGTTCTAAATGTTGATGTTCCGTATTAATGCTTGCATTAATAAATTTTATTGAAGTCTTGTCTTTAACTATTAATATATGAGGTAAATCAGTAAAATTTCTTCCCACTAAGACGGCACAATCCTGTAGATCATCTTTAACAATGTTGACCTTGACTTCTGCTTGTACTTCATCGAGTTTTAGAAATAATTTGACAGATCCAAGTGTCTTCGTAAAAGCATTACTATAACCTTGAAGAGTACATGTATCGTTTTTATCATACGGAATTCCTAAACGCTTAAAATCACTTATTCTAATTGTAGAACTTCCTAAATCTATATAAGAAGTTAGTTTCGTAAAATTATTGATTAAAATATCCCTATAATACTTCTTATTTGCTAGTTCATCACCACCTACTAGTCATGCTATCGGCTTGGGATGTTGGCGTGTTTTTTTAAAACAATTAGCTTCAACATGTCCACTTCGTCTACAGAAGTTGCACATCAGAATAGCTCTCTTTTCTGTGCAATATTTAGCGATATGGCCGCCTTTATCACATTTGTAGCAACCATTATCATTTGATTGGTTTCGTTCATGACGTACTGGGACAGTTTGTTTAAATTTCTTAGAATGGTGTAAATAGTGCTTGTTAAAATTACTCGGTCCAGGTTTATGTATCATTGATGTATTCGTATTTCCAACCGTATTTAGAAATGCATGCAAGGACTCTGGGGTCTGATGTCGTCCGGCTTTAGCTCCCGTTTTAATTATGTTGTCGTTTATTCCGCCTATAAGACAGGATACTGCATCAGTTCCCTGTATCTTGCAACTACTTAACAAAACGCATTTTTCGTAATAGTATTTGGAATATGATTCATCAGGACGCTTATGTCGTAACATTTCTACCAATGTTTCGCAAAAGTCTTTTTTTATAAGGGAACGCTTGTTTCAATTTTTCTTTCCATTCATCCCAGCTTAACTTTACTGTCTGTAAGCCTCTGAACCAAACCTCTGCTAAACCACGCAATCTTGCAAGAGCAAAATAAATTGTCGCTTCCTCACTCCAACCAAAAACCTCTCTCAATTCATCGACCTTAGAACACCAACCCTCTATTTCCTGACCTTTCTCTTCAGGGTTAAAAATTGGGATAACATCCCCTCGGACAGTAGTAGATTCGTTTTTACGAGAAGTGGTTTCAAGTAAATTTGTAATAACTTCAGTAAAACGATTAAGGGGATCATTATTTTGCTCATTCGTACTACCTAGATTAAAATCAACAGACGGCGTGGGTCACGCGCTCTTTTTCGACTCATAATGAAGCTTGTAGGTGTCTGCTTTCTTTAAAAACCAAAAGAAAAACGAAAAATAGCAACAAAAACAATAATCATACTACGACCATCCAGAATACGAGTCTAGCCATTTGTCATCCCACTTCTGAAAAATTACTGTGATACTAAAAAGCCTGAACGCAATATTTGGCAATTAAATTTTAATATTGTAAAAAAATATTTAATTATCAAAGAAATAAAACAATAAACTAAATAATCAAACGAAGCAAAATACAATAAACAAAAGCAAATAACCTTTAAAATTACATAAACTGGACTGGCTGGGTAGGCGACTCTTATTCGAGTTGGTCAGTCGTATAGGGTTGCCTGAAAAGAATAAACCTTTTTGAGCACACCGGTTCCACAAACTTCTCTTATTTAACAGTTACTTTAAGATTCTGAATATTGCCAAAAATAAACAAGGGCTAGAATGCCTTTCAAATAGGACGCTATCTTTTCTTAATAAATTCTATTTCATAAATTACCATTCATGTTAAACTTTCAATAAACAACTCGAAATTAACTAGTAGAGAATATGAACTTAATATCTTATGACAATTTGAAATATCTTCACTTTACTATTACTTTTAATTAATTTTTCTATACTCTATACTATCCCCAGTACTGCCCATAAACAGTACTAGCAATGAATGTGCAATGGGTATTAAACGCAAAACACCCATCCACTGTGCCCGCCTAACCCGTACTGAGACGTGCAATGAGCACTACTAAAGTGCCCGCTCTAGTACACGTGGCGTGAATCGACACTACCACAAGTGTCCTGAATCCTCACAAGCACTACATAACATAACCTGATCATGACCAACACGGTAATAACGCACTGCACTGAGCGTGCAATGACCAAAGTCCGCTCCAGATACAACGCAGTGTTAATATCCCCCTCGACTTGTGCAATGGTACCAAGTACCTACACCGGATACTTAACACTAAAAATTACCAACCTTTCTTAGGCAAGACAGTAACAAAAAGGACAATAACCATGATAACAAAACCAACAACAAAGAATATGCAGAAAAGGTATGCTCAGTGATAACTAACTCACCCTCTTCTTGTAGCACAAATGCACAATAATCACTCCACAAAATATAAATGAATTGGCTCTCACACCGACTACTTCCACGTTCAAAATTATATTAAAGCATTCCAATGCATTTTAAAAGAAAGTCTCTTAATAAACGTGTGTCAACTATACAAACCAAGTCCCGGCCAGCGTTTAAATTATAAACATCTTCGCCCAGCATCGAGATGACAAAATAAACAAAACTGTCGATAAGGCGCTCTGGGAGCAACTTAATACTTTGGTTGTTCGTTTCAGATTAAACGAATTCTTAAAAATAAACTAGGTATAGTTTTAGGAAAATTATACAGGGTCTTACAATTGATACTCGAAATGTGCACCACCATTGCTATACACGAATATACTCTTCTTTTCATGCTTTGAAATACTCCATACAGCTGTTCTTCGGTTATTCTGTGCACATCATCTTCTTACGGTTCTTTTAATTCGTCCAATGTGTGCAATCGATTCTGGTTGACTTCCCTCGAACAAACTTCCTGTATTTTGAAAGCGATCAACAACTCTGTGGATGTGACGGCATAAACTGGCATCATTACAATTGATAGTTCTAACCTAAAATAGAAACATTTGGTAAAACCTTTCAATAATTAATAAAAAGGAAGAATTGACTTACTTTTGTCACAAACGTGAATGCTAATGTTAGTTTTGAAAAAACTGTTGTTAAAGTACCGAAAAATAATTGAAATGAACGGAAAATTTAAATTTACAAAATACAAACAAGCTGAAACTGACAGCCACAGAACAATACCGAATCAGTTGACAGCTGAAAAACAGCTAATTTTACTGCAGAAACTTGACGTAGATATTGATAACCTGCGCGGAAGAAAATTTTTTTCGGTGTAATATTTCCTTTAGAAAATTCCCACAATATTATGATAGAAAAGAAATAAATGAAATGTTGAACGAATATTGTTAAAATGTATAATTTAATCATACATGTAACTAATTATTGAAAAATTTGACCATTTAAGAAAATCAGACTAAATTACTGGTTGAGAGTAATCAAGTGTCGCGCACTGTATGTTTGATAAGACTGAATTCGATAGTTATCTAGGTGCCACTTCACTTGGCGGTTTAGTCGATTTAGCAATGCTTTTAGCTGAGGTGTTTTGCCATGCTCTTCGAGTTTGGTTTTTGTACTTAATAAAATTTAGTATTTCGAATGGTGGGTGTAGATATTGCGGTGTTCGAATTGTTTTTGTATGGATTATTGCTTCACTGACGCATAACTTTATATTGGTGTAATCTTCTACTGAATTATCGATCTCTTCTGGAATATTTTTGATTTGCTGGTGCTTTGAGATGTTTATCATTGGCGTAACTAGCGGGGGGGGCAGGGGGGCCAGGCCCTCCTCAGAGTGCCGTCTGGCCCACCCCAGAAAAATAGAAGTTAAATAAATTTAAAAATCTGCTTTTTTTTTATTAAACCCATTTAAACTAAGGGGTTGGTTATCGACACTCACACATTCTTACATTTTCTGGTTTTATTACCTTTTTTGGCTTAAAAACATTATAGTATAAATACCATATGTTGGACGGATGACTCTACTGAATAATAATATACAAGAGAAAACGTTATTAGTTAGCTAATAATTACTTTGAAAACACTGCTTTCGTCTGGATATTTTTTTAGTTAAATTTACACAATTTTTGTTAGTTTCTCTTAAGTTTAAACAAATCAGGGATCAATTTATGCGCACAGAAAAATAAAATTGCAATTATTTCATATGCGGGTAAGTAAATGAGTTGAAAACTTGAGTTCATCGGTAACTACTCGCTGGGCACATACAGCTAGCTGCCTATTACAGGATCGTCCAGTTCAGACTTAAGGTGACTTGCTATTTAGATGTTTGCCTTGCCGAAAGAGTTGAGTTTATAGCTTTAAAGAGTACGATTCAGAATTTTATGTTGAATAGTGTTTTATGTACCGCAAAGATCATTTTGTGGTGCTTGAATTAAAAGGATACTGATGTTTTCCAGAAAGTATTTGCTTCGAGGATACGGAGAGAAAAATAAAAATTGTGGCTCAAAAACGTGCAAATGGAAACCAAGTGAGGTTTCTCCTGGAATAATATTGTTTATCGTCAACCTCATTAAGTTGCAAGAGGTAATCTATACATTTTTATGTTGTTTATGAACCGAAAAATAATTTATTGATATGCTCCTTAGACACGTACTATTACGAGAGTAGGTAGCACCCATAATTTCTGCAAACCAATAGATCAAGTGTACCATGGAAATGTAACTTGCCATAAACCAAATGTTTGTTGTTTTCTAGTTCAACAGTTCAAATTTAGTTACTATACAGTTAGTTTTGAAGTAAGTGTTGTGCATCAAAAATGAACATAAGGGGGAGAAAATTGTAGACCCATGATTTACTATGACTTTAAAAGTTCCCTTTCTCTGAAAGAAATGACTTCGTGCTGATTTTGGTGGCCAGGGGGAATATTTCTAGTTTAATGAATTTAAATTTGAACGAGTTTCAGTCAGCGACGATTTTTGCGAAAACAAATTTCAGCAGTTACTGATACGAACGTAGACGCTGTGCGAAGAATGCTTTCAGTAGGACAATCGAGTCACTTACAGAATTATTAAAAGCATCTTGGACATTGGCATGACTGCAATACACAAGATTTTACATACAGCATGTGAAACAGTATAAGAAATATGATGAAGGTAGATCTAAAGCAGTTTACATAATAACTGGTGACGAAAGCTGGATATATGAATTTGAACCCGATTCTAAGCGGCAGTCAGCACAATGGATCTTTCCAACAAATCCTAATCCAGTTAAAGTGAAGCGATCTTGAAGAGTTGGTAAGAAAACAATTGCTTGTTTTTTTTTCAAAATCAGGACCTATCACAACTGTCGTGCTTAAAAATAAACGTAGGGTTACTGCAGGATGGTACACAACTATATGCCTGCCAGACGTTATTCAAAAATCTCGGCTTATGGCCCAAGGGGTGAGATCGTTCTGCACCATGAAAATGCTTCTAGTCATACCGCACATCAAATAAAATAATTTTTAGAGACTTTCGAGTTAAAGTTGCTAACTTATCCCCCATTCAGTTCCGCTAGCACCTTCCGATTACTTTCTAGTTCCTCCATTAAACGATAAAATGCGTGGTGTGCGATTTGTAACTCCCGAAGATGCTGTGGAAAGCTTCAAAAACCTTGTTTCTCAAGTAAAAAGGTTATGCATGTACGTATAAATTCCTGTCTTCATAGGTATACATAGGTATTGACGATGGTTGGTTGGGTGGCCTGGCCCTCCCCAGCCAAAAATTCTAGTTACGCCAATGATGTTTATCAAGGTTAGTTTGGAATGTGTCCCAGTCGACTTTTCCGTTTATAAGCCTCGGAATGGGGGAATTGTACTGGGGTATGTGAGAGAAGGACATTATTACTGGTATTACTTTATAAATACCTAAATAAATATAATACTAAATAACTATTAGAAACGAATAATAAATATATAAACCCATGTACATAAAGATGTAGGAGGTAGTATTAGAAATGCCCGACATGAAACATATAATAGTTATTAAGGTACCAAGGGGCATTATGAGTAAAATAAGAGCCCAAGATTGTTAGTGTACTAACCGAGGGCCTTTGGCCCGAGGTGTGTACAACAATCGCGGGCTCTTAGCTCATAATGCCTGTGGTGCCTTCAAGGTTTTATGTCCTACCAATTTTCTTACCTAATTCATATTCATATTCAATTCATATAATTACTATGCTATGGTATTTAAGATTGATCTAGTTAGCTGATCTAAGTTAGATTTGTGACATTAGATGAGCTGTCATTAATTTTCATTGTGACAGTGGTGCATAATTTTTGAAATAAAGGTTGTATCCATGGAAACAAATACTGTTAATTTTTCATAATAACCCTAGTGTTCTTATGAAGAAAATAATTGCCCTGGAGCGTTATTTTGTATCTAAGATACCTTAAAATAGAGTCATTAATTTTAATTAATGTACTGGACATAAAATTATTTTTTGTAATACCTACTTGTTAAATATTTCTTTAAGGACTGTTTACTACTGCGTAAGCAACCTGTTTACGGCCCGGCCGTAAAAAGTGTCCGTAAAGACCACGGCCTGCTAAATTGTATGCCGAACGTCAAAGTGACGTTTGTCACATAAATCCAGCAGCAACCAAGCCTTCAACTCCACATAGAAGAAGGCGCAAAAGACTGCTATAACTCCTGAACATACGCTAAAATAACTTGCTCATTCACAATCTTAACGTCTTTAGGAATATCTTCATCATTTTCTACAGTTGTCATAAGTTACGAGCTGGTTACAACTTAAAACTGCTTATAGCCATACACAAAATTGGAAATAAATGACATTTATAAACAACAGTTGCAACGTTCTACGCACTCTCAATCATTCTAAAACGTCATTACACAAACCTAGCGTTTTGATGAAAATAAATTAGAAAAATATAGATATGACCGAATTGTATGTAGGTATTACAAAAACTATTGTACAATACGCGTCCGTTAGGGCCTTTACTGCCTCGCCAGTATTATTCGACTCGCTCTTCGAGCTCATCTCACAATTTCTCTGGCTCGGCAGTAAAGGCTATCCTAACGGACTTCTACTGTAAAATACTAAAATAGTACCGTTACATTAACAATCAATAAAATTACACATGCTGTCTATACAACATAAAAGAATAATTAATGTCTAAATTAAGTAAGAAAAATAATTTTAATGCATAAAGTATAAAGGATATTTAGAAGCTATTTAATGTACATTAACAATCAAAATATTTACACAAAATAATTCTATTTTATTTACAGAGTTCACATAACTACTTTCCTTTAGGAATTTTTTTTAATTGTAGGCATGCTGAATGGTACAATTTTATTCTACATTTTCTGTCAGAATATTTTACCATTTGTTCGCCGTCGTCTGGTTTCCTACAGTGACACCATAGCTGCAATCCATAATCAAAATAGGTACATAACATTGTAACATATAATTCACAAAAATACAAACCTCTTCATCATCGGTGCCTATTACAATGTCACTGGAAATTGAACCAACACCTATAGCTCGCATGTCCATGGGGATGTCATCTGAACTTGGACCAGCACTCGTAGATGGCATATCCATCCGGAGATGCCCCAATCTGTGGGTACTGTCGGTTTAGACATAGACCTATTGTTTGCTACCAAAATGTATGTGGGTTTTCTCCGTCTTATTAGTGTAAGCTTTTTCATGTTCACAACCATAAACTGTAGCCGTCGTCTTAAAGCGAGTTGCTAAGGGATAACATACTGAACGTATCAAGGACAGGGATGGTTTTTCCAGTTTTGTTCTGTGAACGCCTTTAAATTTTGAAGCCGTAATTCGACCAGCTCTGTATTGGTACCACGCAGCACAATTTGCTTGCTTATTAGTATCATTTTCGAGTTTGCGGCATTCTTCGATGGACAATTGGACATGCTCATATCTAACTCGGAACCTAAAATACAACATTTTTAGCTGTCGTCGTCGTTGATCACATCGGTCATAAGTTGCCATAACAGCATGATTTACCTGTTGGGTTTAAGGAATTCGCAGGAGCGCACCGTGATTCGATTATCTTCTAGGAATTTCTTAACATCTTCATTACTAACTGTAGGTTAAACTTGAGTCGGAAATATAAAAGAACAATGCTCAATGCACACTATACTTGCGTTTTTGTTTATTCAAGGTACGAGTTACTTCTTTCGCCCACTTGCATTCATGGATGGCTTTTTCTGCATGAAGTTTTTTGATTTGCTGCTGTCGTTGCCGCTATGATTTACCAGCTTGTTTCATTTTACTGGGCGAAGAGGCCAAGCATAAAAATTTGCAGAAATATAGGTTATGTAGCGTTACGTTGGGGTCGCTTTTACACTATGCTAGAAACGTACGGCTGGATTTCGTTGCTTGGTTGCTTGGCAGCGTTCAGCAAGCAGATATGAAAATTAACCAAAGTGGACTTGCCTTCGAAGCTGAATCAATAGTTTTAAAAAACACAAGAAATAGGCAAAATAAATAATTATTTTCTCTGATAATATCGCTATTAAAAGTTAAGGAAAGTTTGTTTACAAAAACCCGAAAATAGAAATGGTGGAATGCAACCATGGTACTTTTAGTTGTGTAAACACGGCTTTTAGTCTTCTGCATTATTATTTAATTGAAGCGTCAACTGAACAATCACGCAAACTATTCACCGTCGCGGCGCCTGCAATGATAGTACGCTTAATTTAAAACACTGAACTCGCGCCTAGATTACTCCATAATAACGCGTTTTACACGGATTTGCTATCATTTTCTTGAAGATTTTTAATTGATACATGTTATAAACAATTTGTGATCGTGATCTGTCAAACGGTGTCAACCACCGCAAATTTCATGAAGTGCTCACAATTTGCATATACCAACATTCAGCTAGCTGGCAGGCTTCACTAAGACGCAGTTTTTGTTAATCAAAGCAGGCAGTTGCAGGGTTGTGCTAAAAATTGTTAGTTATTAAAAGACCGTTGCATTTTTTAACAAACAATCTTTATTGTTTTTCAAAATATTTTCCATTCAGGCTAATACACTTGTGCATTCTTTGAAACCACTTTTTAAAACATTCGGAAAATTTATTTTCTGAAAGGTCCTCAAAAATTCTTTAAAATTCTGTAGCTTCTGCATCTGCGCTGGAAAATTTTTTACCTCGCATCAAAAACAAGTCGCACGGCGCCAGATCTGGGCTATACGGAGGATGAGTTACCAAATAAACTCCCGATTTTTTTTTTAAATTCAATGTTCTGTCAGCAGTATGGGAGGATGCGTTGTCATGATGAACTAAGATGTTACGCAAACCGGTCCTTTGGCGACCTGTCTGTAATTTTCCAAAAATCTGTGGTAAATCCAGTTCGCAGTACCATTCAAAATTAACAATTCTGCGATCTTCAAGTGGAATAACAGCAACAGGACCACTTCGGCGGAAAAAAACAGCAATCATTTTCTTATTGACGCTTTTGCCACGAATTACTTTTATGGGCAAGTCTTCATCTTCGAACACCCAAACACTAGACTGCTGTTTAGTTTCAGGGTCGTAACTGTATACCCAAGATTCGTCACCCCAAGATATTTATGCAAAATGGTATTCACCGCCGAGGATCCAATCTTCACTTCCTCCTAAATCTCCCTATAAGTAATATTTCGATTGGACTGAATCAAGCTTGCCACACGATCAACATTTTCTGAACAGGCAGCTTCTGCAGGTCTTCCAGGTCTTGCTTCGTCTTCTAGCAGCTCTCGCCCTCGTCGAAATTCGTGGAACGAATGACTAACAGCGGATAATGAAGGGGCAGCATCGCCAAAAGCTGCTATCAAATTTTCATGGCTTTGCTGGTATCCTAAGTGTCTTTTATAGTCATAGAAAATCATAGCTCTAAAGGCAGTTCGCGTAATGCTCATTTTAACCTAACTAAAAATGCACAATTACTTAACTTACAAAATTAACTACGTTTCACAAGGAAATCGGAACGTTTGACAATTTTGGGTAACGAATGTCAACTAATGAGACATTCAATTGTTGCAATTGTTTCTAGCCAATTGAGATTCCATGGCCTGCTACTAACTATTAACAGAGCATTCCTCGTATTTACCGGACATCGCTCTTCTGTCAGCCTTGTCATTGTAATTTTTGATTTTTTCATTTGGAGGATAAATTGTAATTTTATCTCATCTAAAATTGTTAAAATTGACTGCCGCGTGCCAAACTACATCCCTGAGAGGAATCACAGTCGACATCGGTTTATTCAGACAGAAAAAATCTTGAATTATACTCCAGGTCGTTGCGTGCCATTGGTAACACACAGCTCATTACCCTGAACAAAAAGTATGTTTTTGTACTCCTTTATTAGTAAATTGCTCATTAAACACTGTTTACTTGATAGGTAAATTCGTTGTTACAAACAGTGTTACGTAATGACTAACACTAGTATCTACAGTAAAACTAGAGTTTAACTTAAACATCTAAAAAAAGTTCTACCCAGCAATAAACTGTTTAATAACCTCCTCTTGGAGGTGGGTGGAAAGGTGGTAAAATGGTAGGTTTTAACAGTTTTTCGCAAATATTTTGTTAACTATGAGGTTTACCGCAAACTTTGTTTATACAAAATTAATCTATATTTAATTTACAATAGAAATGGTCTTAAGTATTTTTGCGTTCCTGTCAAGGGGTACAGAGATATGGAGGGGATAAAGAAGTAATTATTTTCTAGTTAGCTTAGGACTCATCGTACTCACTTGAAAAATACTTAGGGCCGGTTGCAGAAAGCAATGTTAAGTCTGGTGTTAGCTAACGCGACGTCAAAGTGAACAAAAACGAATCAAATCTCAAATGCTTATGGTAACTAATACATTAGTAAACAAAATTTGATGCGATTTTGTTCAATTTGACGCGATGTTAGCTAACACCAGACTTAACATTGCTTTCTGCAACCGGCCCTTAGTGACGCATAAATAACATAGGAACATTTGTTTGCATGTATGTATGTGTGTGTGTATGTATGTATGTCTATGTGTATGTATCTGATAATATACCTACATTGCTCCCCTCCTTTGTCGTTTTTATCTTCATTTTGCCTATATTTCCTTTTAAATGATATCATATAGTTTTCCTCTTTCCCATTTGTGCTTTTATAATTATACCTACTTAAATTACCTCAACCTTTTGTCATATTTTTCTAAAAGGATAAAATTATGTGGATAGAATTAAAATAAGGTTAACTACAAACTTTATCTAATAAACTTTAATACAAAAAAATAATGGAAATTGTTTTTCTGCGCAATACATATACCATGCGTTCTTTTTAAAATTATACATAGGGGATACTCGTATGTATACTAAAAAGAAAAATTCCTCTTATTTTTGCCACAGTATTCTATTTGTTTTAAATTAAAACTCTTGAAAAAATTTGCTGTATAATTGTCTACATATAGGGTAAAACAATAAAAAATAAGAAAATTTGTCTTTTTAGTATACATACGAGTATCCCCTATGTATACTTTTAAAAAACGCATGGTATATACGAGGGCCACTAGATAAATTTCGGCAGAAACATACATAAGATAACAAACTATGAGGGATTTTAAGTTTATTGTTTTTTAAAATATTCGCCTTTACATTGTATGCATTTATTCATTCTATTGAACCAGTCCTCAAATACCCGTGACCATTGTTCTGGAGACACCTCAGCGACCATGTTTATTATATGCCTCAACAGCCTCATCTGTGGAGGTAAACCGTTGTCCACGCAATTTATTCTTGATTGTGGGGAATAAATAGAACTCACACGGTGCCAAGTCGGGGCTATAAGGTGGATGACCCAGTAGTTCCACATTGAGAGAGGCCAAAAATGCCATTGTTTGAGCAGCGATGTGGGATGATGCATCATCATGGTGTAGGATTAGACGACTTCGAGGACGTTGTGTACCTACTTTTTCCACGACTGCTGGTAAACAAATCGTGGAATACCACTCAGTGTTTACGGTGCGACGATCTTCCAAAGGAATTGTCACAAGATGACCTGATCGGCTAAAGAACGAAGCAACCTTCTTACTTGCACTGCAAGATCGCATAAATTTTTTTGGCGTTGCTTCACCTTGGAAGATCCACTGTGCCGATTGTCGCTTCTTTTCCAGTTCATAACAATAAATCCATGCTTCGTCACCGGTGACGATGTCATACACATGTTTTGACTGACCACTTACAAACCTCTTTCAGTATTTTCTTCCACCAATCAACACGTGCTAGTTTTTGAGCTTCATCCAAATCCTCATCTTTCGTATTGAGCTGTTCACTGTAACCATCGAACACGACAGCAGCATTTTCGTATTGGGACAAAACGTCACAATATCGTTGACATATCATCTTGAACCTTGCAGGGCGTTGCCAAACAACGCGATGTAAGAGGTGCTCTCCATCTACAACATACAATACCCCCTGTGTTATTTCATCATCAGGTGGATCAGTTTCTCCACAAGGGAACACTTTCAGCATGAACGATTTGGTGTCTTTCCTCATCAAACCACTTTCATCTAACAGTGAGGGAGGATATGTATATAGTTCATAGGCAAATATTGCTTTTAACTGTTCTTTCGTCCTCACAGTAGAAACCATGCGGTGAAGCAGCTGGTTGGGGTTGATGTAAGTGGTATTATTTTGGATGTTGACAGACTTTTTTACGGCTACTAACGATTTGACAGTGTATTTTCTTTTCAAACGGATTTCACTGAATTTGATCCCTTCAATATCTTGTATTGTAGATAATCCAATATGACGGGCCTCATCAGAATTTGTTTTCGAGTCGGGCAAGATACCTGTGGAAGGGTGAGCTGAGAATGTTTTGTAAAAGGACTGTGCTGTTAAAACTGATAAATTAAACGCAGTATGTGCTTAGCATTTCGCTTCTGGTTTGCATCACGTAACTTTACCTGTTGCTCTGAGGAATCCGAATCAGCAGATGCAAATATCTCAATTGCTTTGGCAATCCTGGAGCTAACACTCGGAAAACCAAATATATGATAATTAGTAAGACAACAATCCAACAAAGCACACTTCTATGTAACAACGAACATATTGAAAGGGTTAACAGCTTTACGTATCTTGGTTGTAATATTAATGACACATGGGACCATTTTCGATCAAACGCCGAATAGACATGGCAAGGGCAGTATTTATCAAAATGAGACCGCTTCTTTCCTTTAGAGATCTTAGCGTGGAACTTAAACGACGCATAATAAAGTGTTATGTCTTCTCAACATTGTTATACGGCGCAGAAGCTTGGACTCTCTCAGAAGCCACAGAAAAACGTATTCAAGCCTTCGAAATGTGGACTTACCGGCGAGTACTAAGAATATCCTGGGTCGATAGAATCACCAACCAAGAAGTCCTCAGAAGGATGAAATGTCAACCTGAAGTTATGTCACAAATCAAAAAACGAAAAATGGCATACTTTGGACATGTAATGAGAAATTCCAACAAATACCGGTTGTTACAGGTTATAATACAGGGAAAGGTGGAAGGACGAAGAGGGCCAGGAAGGAGAAAAATCTCCTGGCTCGCAAACCTTAGAAAGTGGTTCGGAATGACATCTATTGAACTTTTCCGCGCAGCAGCTAATAAAGCGCGGATAGCCATGATAGTAGCCAACGTCCGGAACGGATAAGGCAAAGGAAGAAGAAGGAGCTTGCAGGCACTGATTTCACCCATGTAGCGATCGTTGATAAAGTAATCCCTCTGCCAACGGTCAAACCACCTTTTGTTTTCATCGGTCTCATTAAGACTTGTTCAACGGCCATATCGGTCCAAACACCGCACCAAAATTTGTCGCTTCGGCAAATGATGAAGAAACCCTTTGTTACAAATTTGTCAAATTCATCGTCAAGCAAAGTGCTCAAAAGCTGCAGGAAATCCTGCAGGTACAAATGAGTCATTTTAGCGTAGTTGAGGTGCCCTGTGGCATGAAATAAAGGCAGCAATTGCTGCACGCAGTGGAGATGGAGATAAAAATCCCCTCTTCTTTCTTCTTTTATGAACATCTTTATACCACTCTCCTTGGAATTCTGCAGTTGCTCTTCCACAGTTCGTACTAAATTCTTGACTGCAGCCGATCCCACTATTTCATCACGACCCGTTTCACACGAAATGAATGATGAATAGAGTGCCTTCAACTCTTCCTTGTGGACGTCTGGATTCTGTGTCTCAATAAAAACCGTCATAAGGGCTTCTTGAGTTAGGAACAGGGCACGGATAGCTCTGGAATATGGTTTCCCATTCATCATTTGCGGGTGCTGTTTGTGACATAAACTTGTCTCACACCTCTTCCAAATAACTTCCAGCCATTATGTGGACGACTTATCCTATAAAAGAAAGAAGAAATTGAAACCCTCCAAACCAAATAAACAGTGATTTCGAGGGGCTATCGGTAGGGGCATTGGCTACCATTTCGTGGGTCTTGGCAAAAAGTGGTTGGTCAAGTGTGACCGTAACGTGAGTCTGCCCATTCTTAAGACCCTCTTCGGCAGCATAAAGGAGGACGGTGTAAATGGTTGAAGAGTTTGAGGGTGCTAAATGTAAAAATGCAAGAGCCAAAACTGCTGACGTTTCATAAGACGTGCGGCATAACACCTTTCCATGCAACTACTCCAACCGGGCCTAGTCTGTGAACCATCAAGCCAGCTGCCAGTCAACCAAAACATTTCCAAAGTGTGAGTTGTAACAGCTGATAAAGGTTTAAATTCCATTGCTTTTCAGTCTAAAACTGTCATATATGATTGTATCCAGATATAATCGGGCACCGGTATATCTGCAATTGCGTTAAGTCACAGTTTTCAATTTCTTGTTCTTTAACGCTCCACACAAGTTAGTGTCAATATTGAGTGCATGTTGAGTTGTTACACTCGACACCCCTCCCATTGAATGAAAAGTGCCATGACCATCTACAGTGTGTACATTGTAATCAGTATTGTCAAATACATACTGCACATATCCTTGGTTTATGTTCAATTGCTCCTCACTAGTAACTGACTTTTGGAATTTCAACACAACAAGCTTTAAGAAGAAATTGAATAGGTGACATGAAGGATCTTGGGCGAGCTACTGAAATTATGAAGTGAGCAATAGCGGTGGTTTGCCTTTAAGTAACTGTTCTTCTGTTTCACTTTAGGCTTTATGATTTCATAGATAAGTGTCTTCAATAATTCTGCAATGAGATCAGCATTTCCAATTTGAATTTGTTCAAAAGTTGGAAACTGCGCACTGCAAACTGCAAAAAAGACTAATTTGGACTACCTCAGCTCTTCAGATAAGTGAGATTCTTTAACTTTACAATTGTTAACGTTGTTCCTTCCCATAAACACCAAACTTCAAGAAAATCTCTACTAAAACATTCGTAAAACTTAAGCTTCCAAATCATAACACATTTAAAAGGCTACCTACGGTAGGCTTATAGCCTAATACAACATACATTGTTAACCGGCTAAGCTAATTTGGCAATAAGCTAAAATTTGTATTATCATCATTATACTTAACAAACAGATTATCCTACACTTTAATACGAAAATAAACGGGGCTGCGCGCGCTATTGCGCGGTCTATCCTATTCAATTTACCACCATTTTTAGGCCTATTATGTTGGGTCATTCCGTTCTGTTACAGACCCCGCCCCTGCCGTCCACCTGAGCAAATAAGGGAGCCCTTGGGGCTCCGCCCCTCTCCAAGGGGGCCCTCGGGGATCCACCCCTCTCCAAGGGGGCCCTCGCGGATCCGCCCCTCGCCAAGAGTCTTCGAGACTCCGCCCTTCTCCAAGGGGGCCTTCGGGGCTCCGCCGCTATCGTAACCCGCATTCACTCAATCAGGGACATCGCGTCTGCAATTGTCGTGAGACACACGTCTGGATCGTTCTCCTTTATTATATAGATAGAGACACATATAAATACATGACACTTAAACATTCATTTTGTTAAATTATCTTTAGCTACGCTTTGACAAAATGACGTTTTTGGATCGGATTTCCTAAAAACATTGCCTCTTGCTAAGGACCTAGGTTAAGCATTTTTATAGATATACATACTTATAGTTCGTACCTGATTAAACTGTTATTTGTTAAATTTACACTGATATGCAACACAAACATCCTCTTAATTGCATACCAATATTACAAAAATACTTAATTAATCACCACAGAAACACGGAAAAAATTACTGCCAATAAACCTTATCCTACATAACAGGGACAAACGCACAAACAGAACTCCCCAAACTAACCTCAAATACACTAATCTCGTTGCCTACGAATAGAAGACTGAGTGGCTGCACCAAGAGGAAAGGAGTGGAGAAGTGGTGATTTGGCGAGGGCATGGGCATGACGCTATGACTCATTGTCTTGCTATGCAGTGTACAGTACAGCTCCATCAAGCAGTCTTCTGCATCTAATTTCTAATAATTTGATAAGTTAAGCAACCGTTCTACTATTTCCGACGGAATAACTAAATTGTACCCCCTCCATATCTCCGAAACCATTAAGCGCAGCAAAAGTGTACAGAACAAATTTTGTTGAAATTTTAAAGTAGGTACTTTAAAAGTTTATAGAATACAATAAGGCCCTGAACACACGTAGATTCCGTATCCGAGATTCAGTATGCGGGATACAGAATCTCGGTCTGTTCAGACGCGGCGACTGTATCTGAGACGCAGCCTTCATTCACTTGCGAGAACAGTCCAATGTCGTGCTATTATGGACCTAGCATTGCTGTTCTTTGTTTCTGTCGAATTAGTCTGGATGTGCTGTATTCAAAGACAGGGGTTGGGCTCTACTAAGCTAATAAATTTTTAATTATCAAATAATGTACGCTCCATGATCTTTGTATAGTAACGAACGCACTGATTATTCGATTTAAATACAAGGTGAAGAAAATATGCTACATCTATGATATAATTTCGAGCTTGTACCATCAAAAATTATTTAGCTAAAATATACCATAATTTACAATTTCCTACCATATGATACCATTACTTTAAAAAAATACAATGTAAAAATTATAGTAAGACGTCAATCTCCACCTCCAAAAATGAAATTATGCGTTATTATTCGTCTGCTGATTAACAAGCACAGACATTTGATCTAAGGGTTCTCCTAAAAAGGTCATGCGTGGTATTAGGTATTATTTCATGACGGTTTGGAATGTGAAATCGCTTGCAGTCGTTTCGTTATCGTTTTTATTGCTGAATGCTGGATGCAGGATGTTTAGTTCTATGTTTTAGGTTGTGCTGTAGCGGCTTTAGTTTATTCTAAATTCAACATTATAGTAAGTACCTACCACTGTACGTAGGACGTAGTGTTCATGGTTAAGCGGAGTATTGTGTTGTTTGTAGTGATTTTTTTTGTTATATTAAAATACAGTGTGGTGGGTATCCAGTAATTGAGTGTGAGAATGGAGGTTGATAGTGGTTAAATCAAGATACGATACCGAGAAAAAACAGTTCAGGCATCCGGCAACAAGAGCATGAACAAAATTGTTCAAAAATATCGCCTAAAGTTGAACGTATTCTAGAATTCACATTGGTTAAAATGTTCTGCAGATAAGAAAAAAAAACGGAATATCCTGAATGTAACAATAAAGAAATAACTACAGGTATTTCCATTTTGGAAGAAAAGAACAAATCGTGGGAACGAATATGTTTGGAAATTCAAAGCCTAATAGGGGGGTCTCAATCGACTGAAGTATGGCGTAATATTAAAAACATGAACAAAAATACAACAGGTAGACAATGTATACCGATAGACATAGAAAAGTGGCTAAAACATTATAAGAAATTACTTACAGAAACTAGAGTACAACCTAATACTAACAATGCCGATACTGCCAATGACTTCATTAAGACCTTTTCAGTGACAACAGAAACAGTAAAACTAGCACTCAGAAGCATGAAGAATGGTCGATCTCCAGGACCAGGAGGACTAACTGTAGAATTAATAAAGAACGGAGGAGAGTATTTAATTGAAAGAATTACTAATCTAATAAACAAATGCATTGACCAAAGGGAAATCCCCGTTCAATGGAAAACTTCCTACTTAACATCAATCTATAAAAAAGGTGACAGAAAAGACCCCAACAATTATAGAGGTCTCAGTGTTAATAGCACAATGTCGAGACTATTTGGTAAGGTATTAAAAAACATTCTGCAAGAAGAAGTTAAGAATAAAATAAGTGAAGATCAAAGTGGGTTCACTCCTGGTAGATCATGTGTGGATAACATCTTCATAATCCAGCAGTTAACCGAAAAACGTATAGCAGTCGGACAAGAAACCCACTTAGCCTTTATTGATTTAGAAAAGGCCTATGACTCCATACCTAGACATAAACTATGGGAAGCTCTAAACGAATTTTCGATAAATCAGCAATTGATTTCACTAATACAAGAATTCTACAAAGACAACGTTACAAATATAAAAATAGAAAACAAAATATCAGAACCTATATACAGGGTGCCCGGATTTCTGCCTGTAAAAAGAATAAACTCAGTTTTTCAAAATTTTGAAGAAGTTTCCATATCATGTAATACATCACTGCATTCAGAAAAAATTCCTCTCTTAAAAGGGCCAAAAAAATTGCAGGGTGCCAATTTAAAATTTTGAGGTTAGGTTAGATTACTAAAAATTAACACAAATGATGAAGAAACCCTTTGTTACAAATTTGTCAAATTCATCGTCAAGCAAAGTGCTCAAAAGCTGCAGGAAATCCTGCAGGTACAAATGAGTCATTTTACCGTAGTTGAGGTGCCCTGTGGCATGAAATAAAGGCAGCAATTGCTGCACGCAGTGGAGATGGAGATAAAAATCCCCTCTTCTTTCTTCTTTTATGAACATCTTTATACCACTCTCCTTGGAATTCTGCAGTTGCTCTTCCACAGTTCGTACTAAATTCTTGACTGCAGCCGATCCCACTATTTCATCACGACCCGTTTCACACGAAATGAATGATGAATAGAGTGCCTTCAACTCTTCCTTGTGGACGTCTGGATTCTGTGTCTCAATAAAAACCGTCATAAGGGCTTCTTGAGTTAGGAACAGGGCACGGATAGCTCTGGAATATGGTTTCCCATTCATCATTTGCGGGTGCTGTTTGTGACATAAACTTGTCTCACACCTCTTCCAAATAACTTCCAGCCATTATGTGGACGACTTATCCTATAAAAGAAAGAAGAAATTGAAACCCTCCAAACCAAATAAACAGTGATTTCGAGGGGCTATCGGTAGGGGCATTGGCTACCATTTCGTGGGTCTTGGCAAAAAGTGGTTGGTCAAGTGTGACCGTAACGTGAGTCTGCCCATTCTTAAGACCCTCTTCGGCAGCATAAAGGAGGACGGTGTAAATGGTTGAAGAGTTTGAGGGTGCTAAATGTAAAAATGCAAGAGCCAAAACTGCTGACGTTTCATAAGACGTGCGGCATAACACCTTTCCATGCAACTACTCCAACCGGGCCTAGTCTGTGAACCATCAAGCCAGCTTCAAAATTTTAAAAAACTGAGTTTATTCTTTTTACAGGCAGAAATCACTAGTGCTGTGATCACAATAACTTTGTTTTTTGTTTATCACGTTATCTGTGAAATTATGTTTCGAAACAAAAAGCAGGTTTATCATCATACGTGCCTGTCAGTGTGAGTGTTATTACTTCAACTTATAACGGAAAATTTTGAAAATATGATGTATTTTGTGCGTATATCAAGTGCTACAAGAACGTAGCACTTATACGTCAAACATACGGAACACACTGACACTACTGGAAGGCACGTATGATGATAAGAGTGCTTTTTGTTTCTAAACATAATTTTACAGATAACGTAATAAATAAAAAACAAAATTATTGTGATCATGGCACTAGTGATTTCTGCCTGTAAAAAGAATAAACTCAGTTTTTCAAAATTTTGATGAAGTTTCCATATCATGTAATACATCACTGCATTCAGAAAAAATTCCTCTCTTAAAAGGGCCAAAAAAATTGCAGGGTGCCAATTTAAAATTTTGAGGTTAGGTTAGATTACTAAAAATTAACACAAATAAAATTGGTTTTCTCAAATGCCAATAAAAGTATTTAAATTACCATTCAAATTAGTTCAAATCGCATCTCAATATCTTAAGTAACAAAAAAGTTACGGCATATAAAAGAAATTAGGAGATTTTGTTTTTTTTTTAATTTTAGACAAGTGGGCCATGACAAGTAAAATTTGAAGATGGATTCTTAATGAGCTCTCAAACCTGCACCTTTTTGCTAATTTAACCATCTCTCTATCTCTTCAAATACAAAAGTTACCCATGTTGTCCCTACGAAATCCGGGCACCCTGTATACATCAAAAGGGTTGCGCCAGGGATGCTCCTTATCGCCATTATTATTCAATATATACCTGGATACTGTCCTTAAACAATGGAAACGTAGAGTTCAAGGCATGGGAGTACCTATAGGAGATGACTGCTTATTCACACTCAATTTTGCTGATGACCAAGTTGTCATTGCGCAAGACGCGTTTGACTTAGAGTTTATGTTAAAAAGACTCTACAAATATTATGAAGAATGGGGATTAAACATTAACGTAAACAAAACTGAATACTTGGCAGTAAATTCAGAAGCCCACTTTCAAGTTTTAATAAATGACGATACTAACATTAAGCAAGTAGAGCAATTTAAATATTTAGGTGTGATTTTGACAAAGGAAGGCCTGGGCACAAATGAAATTAAACAAAGAATAGAGAAAGGGCGAAGAGTCGTAGGATGCCTAAATGCACTATGGTGGGATAAGCATATTTCTAGGAATGTCAAGAAACAGATAGGCAAAACTATGGTGGAGTCAGTGATGACATACGGAAGTGAAACGTGGCCACTTAATGCAGAAAACAAGAGAAGGCTCACTGCAGTGGAGATGGACTACTTGAGAAGAAGTGCTAGAACATCTAGATTAGAACACGTCCCTAATGAACAGATTAGAAGAG
Source organism: Agriotes lineatus (assembly GCA_940337035.1). NCBI lineage: Eukaryota > Metazoa > Arthropoda > Insecta > Coleoptera > Elateridae > Agriotes > Agriotes lineatus. The sequence goes on from CALNHX010000232.1 coordinate 29,959, forward strand.
AAATGGATGCACACGATACTATAATTGAAAGAATAGAACGGAGAGGACTCAAATGGTTTGGTCATCTAATGCGCATGGATGAAGACAGATGGCCTCAGCGAATATTCAAATGGAAACCACCAGGTAAAAGGAAAAAAGGAAGACCAAGACGGTCCTGGAACGAGGGAATACGAGAATCAATGAGAACACGCGATTTGGAAGAACACGATACACAGGACCGGCAAAGATGGCGCTTAGGAATGGGAAGACGGCTACAGCCGTGAATAAACCCCATATATATATATATATATATTTCCATTTTGAAGAAACATGTTAAAACTGTCAAACATGGGGCAAATGTTTAAATTTGTACTACATATTTTATCCCTACGACATGTGAGAGCGTGTTCCTAAGACAAATTTAATAAAAACTAAATCGGAAATAAACTGTTGCTAAAACCAATAAATTTCTTAGTATTAGTGGCCGAAGACATAACAAAGTATGGTTGCTGTTTTGAATATCAACCCTCTAAAGAAATAGGTGGGTACTGAAAAAACATGACTTCAAACATATTATACAAAAAATTAAATAATAATTTTGCTTGACTGCTAACTAATTTCTTATTTGCTTTTAAGAATACTCTGAAGTCATTATTTGAGTTTTACGATATTAATTAAAGGTATATGTACTACTCTTTGCAATTTATTATTTTAATGTTTCATTTAATTTAGCTAAATCAAAGTAATGCTTAACTTTTTCAATAAAAATAATATGTGCATATTTATGTATTAATGTTTATACTTTAATTCCTTATATAGTGATTAAACAAATGAATGTAAAGAAGCTGCGTGGCGCAGATGGGTAAGCGCCAAGCAAGTTCTCGGTTCGAATCCCGCTGGGGTCAGAATTTTTCCGAATCCTTGGCGATTAGAATCGGGCTCAGTGAGACCCATTCACAGTAGTTGGGCACCAAATTAACTGTGCTCTACTCAGAACCACAGACCTATGAGATAGAGTAACAAGGTCAACACATCACCAAGACACAAAACTCACACAATGAATGGTTGCTGCGGAAGCACCAAAGGCGCGCTCCAACTCCCGAATCCGGGGCAAGTTGAGCATTGTACCGCCAGATGCCAGCACCAACCTTTACACCGCAAGGTAAATGAGGTTACAGATTATACATACATACATATAATAGTCTGTTCACTAAACATAAAGACACAAAGTGGCCTTTGATTTCCAACATTTCATGAGTGTACTTCTGAAATTCATCTTTGTCTAGGAATGTACTTACAAAAAGTTACCAAAACTAATAGGTTAAATGTGTGACATTTACTTAGCATCTGTCATAAGTGTTATAAGTTACTACCATTAAGGATATTATACAAATACTTTGGTAGATACTATTGACGTAGCGTTTATTAATAGGTATTTAGATTACATTTTATAAAAGTTTCGGTGAGAATTTCCGAAAAATATCTACTTTGATACTGAAATAATGAGAAATGTTAATTGTCATTTTTAGATTCAAACCTGCCTTTATGCAAGTGGAGAAACCTTTGCAAAACAAAATACAGAATCCCCAGCAGAAAAAATGCCAACTTCAAAAACATTAAAATGTTTTTATGTTTAATGAATGGCCTATACAAATGAATGTGGGTATTTTGTTTCAAGGATATTTCTATATTTCTAATAATAAAAATACTTCCTAAATAAAGCTTGACTATACCATAATTTGTTTCCAAATACCATAAAATTGAAGTTGCAGCTACCATAATTTATAACTGAACATCTGGCAACGCTGCTCAGCAAGGAGCCGCAGTTGTTTTTGCGTTTGCGCCAAGACGGCACTATCCGATTTTAAACACAATTTAAATTTAAAACATTACTGAGTTTCACTGTGGACATTGATTTTTTTAATGAATATTGCTTATAAAGCAGTAAAGTAAAACCTACACTGACCGCGTAAATATATAAACTTTACAACAGGTACATAAAAAATGAATAGCGTGTTTAGGGCTCAAATAGTGAATTCTGATTTGGAAGACAAAATCAGTGTAACTGCTTTTTTCTAAGATTTTAGCATTGTATTCGCAATGTAATTTCTAATGTAATACACATTATAATATTCTACAGCACGCAGTGACACTAATTTTGATTATCCTTATCCCTAGTCCTTATTTATTTTTGTTAGAACATAATATAGCACTAAGAAGGCTCTTCCAAGATGCAGGACAAAAGAATTACTACATTTGTCTGCATCATAGCAATCCAAATATTTGTAAGTCATGTCATACTTAAGCTAAACCATTAAACAATTTCTTGTAGTAATTAAAAGTGTGATTAACCTATTTAATCTAGAAATACTTTTACCGAGATAAACTCTTAAAGTCGTTTATTTCCAGACCATAGCTTTTCAAACGAACATCTTATAAAATGAATTCGATTAAAGGCAACTGCTCGGATATCGAAGAAGATCAAATATCGCTCTGGCTGAAGCAGCCGCGACGATCAATGGCGCACTATTTCGAACCAAAGCTGCAAGAGTACACCGTAGAGATTATAAAGGTTGTGTGTGACGTTTTGCTGCAAACCAACGAAGTGTTTATAACGAGTGTTGACATCTTGGAAAAGTACACCCACATCGCACCACTGCAGTCGTTGGACAGGTGCAACAGTTTGGTAATTATAGCCTGCGGTGTTCTGATGAGCAGCAAATTAATCGGGTCATATCCCGAGGTGAAGATCGCTTCTATTCAGAGGATTATTTTAAAGCTGTGCAAGGAGGAAGTACAGCGAGACGCTATCAAACAGACCGAGCTCGACATGTTGCTTACATTGGGAAAGTTACCGCTGTCAACAGCTATTACCGATTTGAGTATGTTTTTGCAGTACTATATTAATGGTTTGAAGCTACGGGTTGATATACAACCTGTGTGTCTGGAAATCCTGAATGTTGTGTACATTTCAAGAAAGCAGCTGTTTTTCAAGCTGAAGTCTGTGTACAGTCAAACTGTTGATGCTTTCTGCGTCTTTAAACATCTGAACTGCAATAAATTTTATTATCCTGGTGGTATTGTATTGTGTACTCTTAAAATGACCAAACTTAAGAATACCCTCAACGTTGAGCAAATAGCGGAGGATATTGGGAGGATTTCTTCCATCCACTATGATCACTTGCAGCTTTTAGCAAGTGCAATTCAAGATCTTGTTAACACTTGAATAGTATTGGTCGAGTCAACAAAGTTCCTTTTAATTTGTTAATTGTAGGCTATAATAAAGTGTTTTAATACTCCAATGTAATAATTAGAAAATTGAGTGAGCAATTACAGTGTTATTAATGGCTTATTAAAATCAGTACATATTGCTTTAAGTAATAATGTAAATAAGTTGTCAGAAAAGTATTTTTCTAAAATTCCTTGCCATATTCAATAAGTTCAATTTTTGTACAGACAGACCAATAAAAATCCCAATTGGGGCAGCCTGTGATATGTGTTATACGTTTGGCAGTACTGAAGTGTATTGTCAGTCTATGTCAAATTTGAGATTAGTAGGTTAGGTTTCGTTTGTTGTTTGACACAGACTGACGTAAAACTTAACCTGCAAATATCGAATTTACATAGACTGACAATGCACTTCAGTACTGCCAAACGTATAACACATATCACAGCCTGCCCTAATTGGTTTTTTTATTGATCTGTCTGTAGTACTCCTGTAGTAGTTGAGCAAAAGAAAGATTATTTTTTAAATATTAGTTGAAAATACGTGCTAGAATTATACCAAGTGTTTCACTTAAGGTGCGAACATAGGGAAATAGCATGGGAAATCGTATATCTGCAGATTCCTACTTGCCGCTTGAATGGATAGGATTGATAGTGGTATTAATCGAAAGAGAAAAAATGGGGCTTAATTTGATACTACTTTACTTGAATTGGTCGCTTGTTTAAGATAGAAATAGCTTAAAAACTATAATAAATATTTTGCATTTTATTCACAAAAAACAGACCAGCTATGATCAAATTTGTTTATGCCGAAATAAATGTTATTTTCTGTCAAATTTTTCCACAAACTTGTGAATTGTTAATACAGATGCAATAGGTCGATTATTAAATTTCTCTCTCTTCATTCGAATATTCAACATTATTATTCATAGAAATTAGGTAAATACATTAATTGATAACTGACAGAAAATAACATTTATTTTGGCATAAACAAAGTTGATCATGGTTGGTCTGCTTTTTGTGAATAAAATGCAAAATATTTATTACAGTTTTTAAGCTATTTCTATCTTAAACAGGCAACAAATTCCAGTAAAGTAGTATCAAATTAAGTGCCTATTTTTTCTCTTTCGATTAATACCGCTATCAATCATATCAATTCAAGCGGCAAGCAGGAATCGGCATATATATGATTTCCCATGCTGTTTTCCTATGTTGGCACCTTAAGTGAAACACTCGGTATGTATACTAGCCGAACGTATACTAATAAAACTAACTGTGATTCTAAAAATAAGTTTATAGTATGTATGTAGGTACCTACTATATTGTTAATAAAATATTATTGAATTATCAACAATTTTTTTATTTCAGAATGGCTCCCTTTTTTATCATGATGTCTGAATTCTATAAATAAATACAAAACATAAATAAATGTTGGATATAAGACTGTGAATGTTTATATCTATCCAGTTTGTAAAATTAGCTTAGAGCGCTTAAAATCTATAATCCAACTTAGAGATGGAAACTACAGAATGGGGAGCAGGTGGAATAGGACCAAATAAAATAAAAAACAAAAAAGAAAACTTTATAAATGAAAGATGGTTACTTATTGAATTAAATTGGGATGACAAATATAACAGTAACGTACAGTGGGGTTAAGTATTTAGTAAAAATATATAAGTTCAAATACAGGGTATATAAATTGGCTAAACTACACGTGGTGATGGAAATAAAATTTTGAGTCAAAAATCTTAATATTAAAATGTTGGATTAGTCTTCATGAGCCCTTACGAGCTGCAGATAAAAAACTTGTTTTCTTCAAGTAAAGTACCTTATCTGTTTCAAATACGTCGAATTATTATCAAGAAAAGTTGTTCAAAATGTAAAATTATGCCCCCATGCAAACTTTAAATAATATTGGCTGACCATAATTTTACATTTTGAACAACTTTCCTTGATAACACTTCGCCTTATACATACATACATAATCTATAACCCCTTAAACCGTTTACACAGTGTCGGGGTGCCGAGTACACTGAGCCGCTGAGGGTATGTGCATTTTTAAAATGTGGCGGAGGTACTTGAGGTAGTGGAGGCTAAGCCAGAACCTAGAACCCACTCTCCAGATGTTCACCCATCCAAGTACTGGCCAAGCAAACTGGAGCTTAACTTTTACGAGTGCCGTGAGATGTGCAACACCACCCAGCCGTACTGCCGGCCACTTTGACTTATTTGAAACAGAGAAGGTACTTTACCTGAAGAAAACTAGTTTTTTATCTACTGCTTATGAGGACTTATGAAGACTAATCCAACATTTTAGTATTATGATTTTCTACTCAAAAGTTTATGACCAACATCGCCACGTGTAGATCTTTCATCAATTTATACACATCCTGTATATGTATTCATAAAACAAGTAATGAAAACTTGTTCAGTGTACCACAATGTTGTAACATTGAACAATACATGTGTTTGATTTTGTCTTTTTTTGAAACAAGGCTTGTACTACACACATGCCCTTGTTTTTTGGGTAAGTGTAATTGGCTGGTAATTTCTACATTTATGCTCATAAAGGAATGTGGAGTAAGTGTGTGAAACATGGTTTTTTAGTATGTCATATAACGTCGAGCTTTTTTAAAAAAACTGGGTTCTACGTAGCAAACTTTTTAATAGTTAATATAAAACACAAAATTCTTATCAACCCTTATAACGGGTGTTTCAATAAGAACGCAATTTTTAGATCTCACACTATTTTTTTTCTGTAAAACTTGCAACTCTAAAAATTTTACATCTGTCATGTATGATGGTTTCGATTTTTAGTTATCGAGTGCTACACGAAAGAACAACGCCTTATCATCGTGAAAACCTATCACAAAAATGGGAAAAGTTACGCAGAAGCCGTTCGCAAAATTCGTGGAATTTTCAGTCGTGAAAGTCCACCAAAACTGTCCGGTTTTTAAAGATTGATTAAGAAATTTGTGAAAATTGGATCAATTATGGACAATAAATCTCCTGTACATTGTCGTTCCGGCCGGTCTCTAGAAAAATATGCAACTGTGAATGTGAGTGTTGCTGAAAATCTGAGAATGTCGGCGTCACTACACGTGATAACGGAGTTGTGGCCTCAAGTGGAAGGTATGCACCTTCAAGACATGTGGTTTCAAATAATTGATTTATTGGGAAAACGACTTTTGGACCGCATTGTCTTCTGAAGCGCCAAGGGGAGTTGGCCACCGAGATCGTGCGATTTGACGCCGTGCGACTTCTTTCCTTGGGGTTTGAAACGGGTCAATTCGTGCCACCTGTATCTAGTTATTTTATATCTGTTCATTATATGCTAATTAGCAATGAAGCCTGACAGTAAGTGTTTTTATGTTCATTCATATAGTTTAGCACTATAGAGTAATAATGGATGTGTACGCTGTCAATGACTATAGAGTGTAACGCGACATGAGTTCGTGAAGGAATTCGTCGATAGTGCAGTTTCGTTCGGGGAATAACCGGTCGGTATGTGATCAACGCCGGAGGCCTGCAAGAAGGGCATTCGCGCCCGAGTGGGCGGATCAACAGATTAGCACCAAGATTGTTAACAGGTGCGGGTCGTATGCGAGCTCGCTGGTCGTACTTACGATTTATCAGCAGTACGAAGCGGGCTAATAACAGCCCTAAACAGTGCTGCATATATTGTGTTGTGGCCGGCATTATTCGCCACCGGCTCATTGTGCCTCTGAAAGGGACGTCAGCATCCAAAAGCAGCCAAATACTACTGAATTTGTCAGAAAACAACTATCATTGCAACACCATAGGAAAAGCACCTGTCTTAGTATACGACTAGAGCATCGGGAAAGCCCCAAAGCAAGGTTAGTTGCTAGCTATAATCGCCGTACAAGGTGAAATAATATTGCAACATCTGGAGCAATTGCACTCGTGTTTGTTAGCACGGGGAATCCTCTGCGGATAGAGCTTCGTGGTTACGTCATCTGAACGTGCCCAACCTATTTTGGAAGGCCGGGATTCGGTTACGAGTCCGGTTCAAGAAGGGACAGCGTCACGTTAAGTTTGTTAGTGCGCGCCCTTTGACTTTGCGTTGATAAATGAACCTTTAAGGATTTATTTAAAGCATTTTCATATATGTAGCGTGCTAGCGCCTTATTTTGTATTGGCTTATATCCTTATATGTATTTTCTTGTGTGTGTTTATTTACAGATTATATGTCTTTATTGTAAACTTTTGGGCAGGTGTCCACGAGAAAGACCTTAAATGATGTTAGCTTCCCTTAGCCACTCTGCGGATGTAAAAGAGTCTCGTAGCACACCGACTGATAAAGCTAGCGAACCCAGGGCATTTTAAAGTAATAATTCAGTAGGTGTAGGGCTCGGAGTAAGAGGCCGCGTTACAGGTTTTTAGAAATCTCAGCTATATGCGAATAATCTTCCAACATTTCTTCTGAGCTGATATCCAACCCGTAATAACTGAGATAGAGCCGTAACTCTAATTCTAACAAAAGCAGTGGTCGAGAGCAGATGTGTGAGTAAATTGCTCTGTCAAATATTAAATATTTTGATATCCACACAGTTTGATCCGTTGAAAAAAAAACGTACTTAGATAAAATGCAGTGCAATGGGTGTAATCAGTGTCTCCTAAATAATTCAGATTTTATCACCTGCAAAGGATGCAATAATAGTTACGATCTTTTATGTGCAAACATACGAGAACTGAATTTTCGAAAATTCAATAACGAATAGAAACTTACCTGGCGATGCGAGTCGTGTAAAAACAGAGGTACTGGCTTGGATACTGTAGATAACCTTGCGAGTGAATCAAGTGCTATCAGTCCTGGTCTTTTGGAAGCTATAGAAGCTGCTGTCCAACGTGTAGTAAAGCAGGAAAATAAATGTTTAGCCGATAAACTTGATTCCTTTAACAAGTCATTGGATTATTTTAATGATTCACAACTCCTTTTGTTTTCCCCCTAGATGTATTCAGCTTCACCAATGAGTATCTTTCTGTATCCCATTTCCTTAGAAACTTCCGACCGAAACGCAATAACAAGATATTTACAGCAAGTGAAAGTTGAAATTAGGGATATTTGAAAGTTGAACAGTATTTAGTTAAAAAATTAATAACATAAAAGTTACGGCAATTTAGTATTTTTTCAGAATGCAGAATAGGTGGCATTTTGGGAAAATTTTAAACTGCCGCAACTTTTGTTAATAAATTTTTAACTAAATATTGTTTAATAAACTCTCAAATATCGCCAATTTCAATTTAAAACGTACATTACTACCATAGTTTGAAAGGAATGCTCAATAATTGAATAAGCTTCAATTTGCTGTAACATTCTTATTATTGGGTTTTGGTCGGAGGTTTATGAGAAAAAATATTTTATTTTGGCCCCCTCTAGCTACCGTTTCAATCTCCCCCATACATTATGAATCAGCCAGTATATTATCTGCTGTGTCTTGGTCCAGTTTGCCATTTCTAATATGTTTATCGACATCCCGGTCTTGTTTCCAAGTGTTATCACTCTGTGTATTTCCACTCCTACTTCCAGCTTATCATTTAGAAATTGCTTTGCTGCTTGCTGTTTATTTTACTTCTTTAATTACAGTTACACCTCTTTTTCCATCAAATCCAACATTTCTATTCTATTTATTAACTTTTTTTCTAACCGGTCCACTCTTTTTCTCCCCTTCACAGAAGGATCTTACTTAAAAAAGAATGGAAAAGGTAACAAAAGCAATTCTCCATAGACAAAGTACAACACTTAATGCTTCTAGGAGCACTAATAAGAGCATGTTAAGCAAAAACTATTTTAATTAGAATAGGACCACCTACGTGGTGGGCCCTAGAATTTTTCAGCAAGTTGGATCAACTCCAAATTTGAGAATGTAGATTCTGGTGGAATTAATAAAAATATTTGTTTTTAATTCAACTTTGCAGTCTCTGGTTTGTATGTATCTTGATACTTTTTTCGTAGCCATCGTTAATTGTATTCCAATAGCAATTGGCCGTCACACCCAGCATAGATGGAGCCATTAAACTATTGAAAAATTCTGTCTATCAATAGATTTGAACTGAGCCTAGCACTCTTATTACTATGCAACCAAGGCTTTTATAAAATTAATTTAGTAGCTTAGTGAAACAAATACCATAAGCACTCAGTTCATACATTTTTATCTCTGGTTTGATGTAGCTTCGTGTAGCTATATTGGACAGAAAGCTTGTAGCTACACTGGACAGAAAGCTTGTAGCTACATTGGACAGAAACTTGTAGCTACATTGGACAGAAAGCTTGTAGCTACATTGGACAGAATGAAATCATATAATTTATATAAGTAAAAACAGCTGTTTTAATAAATAAATTTCTATGTTCTACATTTACTAGGATAACCATTTAACAACATAATAATTCCTTTTACCAACTCGAACTAATGATACATTATTAGCTAATCTATGAACTGAAGGATTTAGAACTTCATTAGGGTTTGTTGCCCGCTGCTGGTTAATGTAAAATCCACCTGCTGTTATAATACGCACAGCATCATCTACAAAAATACAATCAACTTGGTTACAAGGTTACAACAGATCACTATTATCATCATAAAATCAATACTAACTATTTGTAGGAAAACAACCAGCCTGCATGGCCATTTCCAACACATTCTGTCCCGGTTCTGGCAACATTTGCACAATACAGGCGCCTTGGAATATCTGAGATATTTCTTCAGCATTCATTTCTCCTAAAGCAGCCACACTGCCCTCATATAGCGCCTTGGTGGCTGTCAGTGCCTGCTGCAGCCCTTTTTCCCCATGCACTAACAAAATAACCTGCTCTGCCAGCCTCTTCTGAGGCAATCGCAGTTCAGGCTTCCCACTGTGGCGCTTCATGATGTCTGAAATTTCACCTAAGGTGTCAAAGGTAAACAATTTTAAGAAACGTTCTACATCGGCATCGGCTTGTCGAATCCAAAATTGATAAAACGTAAATGGGGAAGTCTTTGCTGAAGATAACCAGACTGCGTTGCCCGCCGATTTGCCAAATTTATCACCCATTTCAGTTGTTATTAGAGGTAAGGTGAGACCTGAAAAACTGTTATGGATTTAAATAATAATTATATTTTCGGATCATACCATAGACTGGTTGTTTGCACACTTTACTGATTAAGTCGTGGCCGGACATGATATTCCCCATTTGATCATTACCACCGATCTGCGGATAAAGTCATATCACTACCATAATGTATATTTAGACTATAGAGCAATACCTGAAAAAGACAGCCATATTTTTTGAACAGATACAACCAATCATACGACTGGAACAATTGATAACTGAACTCAGTAAAACTCATTCCAGCGGGAGTTGCCAGGCGAGATTGAACACTTGTGCGTGATAATAGTGTCCCCATTCGAAGATGACGACCTACTCCACCTATTAACTCAACTGCTGACAGTTTGCTGTACCAGTCTTCATTATTTAAAAATCTGTGATAATTAGCAATAGAAAACACATGTTTCTAAGCATATCCACTTACCTAGCGGATGGCAATTGTTGAGATTTATCACGCCAAAAGTATTTTTCATGATTATCAAACACTTGCTTTATGTTTGCATAAAGGCCCTTAACATTATCGTCAATGAAGTTCGAGGACAAAATATCACGTTCTGTACTGCGACCACTAGGGTCGCCTATTTTTGCAGTAGCTCCACCTACCTACAATTTTTTTTTAAATTTAATTGGTAATGTGGGGGACAATAACATACTATAGCTAAAACGTTGTGGCCCCCTCTTTGCCAGTGCAACAAGTTGATTAAGACCAATAAATTTCCCACATGCAGACTGTTAGATGTTGGATCAAATCCGGAATATACACATTGAGGGGATGCGTTCAACAGGTTTGTAATTTCGCTCCTGCAAATTTTTATTCAAAATTATTTGAAATGAAGTTAGGTTATGTTGTAATTTCTTACACAGAAATTTCTGGGAACATGTCTTGGTACATGCCCCGTTCTTTTAGTTTTATAATATTTCTGTTTGAATAATGCCTATGAAAGTACATTATTCTGTTACTGGAACACTTACATATGCACTTAATTAACATTGCTAGCTCTATTAAATCTTAGGTTAACAAATTCTTAACCTCAACGCATACACCAACCTTGGTTTTTTGTTTTGACAGGTAAAGCCAATTTTACACGAGAAAAAGTTGCATTTCTTTAATGTGATGCGAGCAACCACTGCCTCCTACACTTACAAGCCATGCTGTTAGACTTGGCAATATTACATCTCTGGTAGTTGATGGTCCTAAATTACAGTACTCAAATTTGAAATAATTTTGCTATAAAGAGCACAGTTTTACTCTTTATCATATTTTACTCTAATTAACTAAAGATAGCTTCTGTAATTATGACATTTATTTACATACTCGAGTAATACAAACATGTAACAGTATATTTATAAACATAAAAAGACTTAACCTATGTAACCCATGGATAGAAGAAAACTTCTGTAATTATTTTAAAGTTTATAATTTTCTATACGCCACTACTGATTGAGAGTACAACATATTGCGATGGATAGCTCTCTCTAATTAAATTAAATATTAAATTGTTAGAGCCTCCACACAATATTTTGTTTGAACTAAAATTCTCAGGCAGATTAAAAGTAAGCTGTATTTATTTAAATGCCTAAATGAATGGTTATATCGTTATATGCCCGTTTTTATATTTTATCTACATGCAAATAATGATAAATAAACGCTAGCTCATAAGTAAAGCAATCACTCTATTATCTCGGTTAGGTTCCTTAGTTGATTGTGTAATTTTCCAAATTATTTGAGTACGGTTCTGTTTACCGCTTTAGTTCCACTACGCAGAAGCAAAATATTTGAAAGTAGATCAAATGTTACACAAAATGGATTCCGTATGCAACATTGCGTTATATGACGTTTAAAACAAAGTGAAATTATCAAAGTTCGTACAGTAATTTATTTTAATTTTCGCGCTTTGGCGGCATTAATTATCTTTTGTTTTCAGGCAATTGATTGTCGATTACGTCAAAGGGACGCTGCTGGCGGAAATTAGCAATTGTTTCAGACGCGTCTAGTTTCACCCTCGCATAACCTCAAATAATGGAATCCGCTTGTTTTGCGAGCTGCACGTTTCTATAGCCGCGGAAATACTTGGATCTTCTTAAGTAATGTCTCCTTTATCAGGCAAGTAATTTTCACGGGCCTAACGTTTATAATTCTAGGTGCAATTTGTACCTGTTATTTCGCCGAAGTCTCTCGGGTTTACCCCAGAGGACCCGAGAGACTTCGTCGTTGAAATTCTGAAGCTGCTACAAACCCCCTCGTGGTGAAACCTCCTGGAGACGTAGCTACAGAGCTGCTCTACGCCCTGGAATCTTCCCCTCTAAACTGCGATGATTTCCTAGGCTACACGCAGTGATCGCAAATTTGAGCTAAACGGCTGCTAACTTTTCGGAAGGGCACCTTCATGGAACGAAAATTGCTCATTTATTATATAAAAATATGGTTTTAAAGTGGAGCACAATTTACAACGTCATTTCTTATAATATATTTATTTGTTTTCCCTAAATCCGTGATAAACAAAAACTAATCTAATATTAATATAAACGGAAATTAACCAAGTTCAAATCAATTAGATTTTGAAATAAATCTGCTTATAAACTATTATATTTACAAATTTCTTATATCTAAAATATTGTCTACATTTTTTATTATTAAAATGTTTCTTTGCGCCACCACACGTTTTATTAATTGCTTTTCTCTGTTCACACGCGTAATTGCACTGATTAATTTATTTAGAGTTTACTTCCTGCACAGTTGTTTTTCTATGTCGATCGCTTTTCACTCGTTTTTTCTCCTGTCTTGCTGTTTGCTTTTCCCCTTGCTTTATAATGCCTCGTCTGCTTCTCACAATTGCTATTTTATGCCTTTTTGCTTGCCCTGCCTTCTAATTGCTCTTTAGAACGTATAATTAGTTTATTCTGGCTTATACCTTTTTTAGAAAGCTCACAAAATTTCACTGTCTAAATTAATTGAATTCTACGCTTTATTTTCTTGCACATAGCAAACCCTTTTGTAATTAATAATTTCCTTTTGGTTCGGATATTACTTTTGCACAAACCTATTATTTAAATTGATCTGACAGTCAACTTAGATCCCTGTGAAAAATGAGCTTTGCCTTTTGCGTTCCCTATTCAATTACTACTCTATTACTGGCATCTCTTTACCAATGCATTTATTTTGTGAAATTCAAGTTTTAGCCTTGCAGTTATATAAAACACCTCAACCCTGTGCTTATTTAAATGTCCATTAAATTGTCAACGCTATCAGAGTTGAGTTGTAGGGCCTAACTATGGGGGTGCTACTATAAATAATCTTATTTGAACATAATAAACTTATCTGCTCGATAACATCTAAATTTCTGTGAAAAAATGCTGATGTCATCATTTAAACACACTTTTATTTGTTCCTCACTAGTAAACATCAATTTATCAAGTCACTCTATTCACCTTGAAAATGTCTCTTAACTGGCTAGCCCATAAAATTTTACTGGCCAGTAAAATTTTAACCCTGCTCCTAGATAAATGATAGCGTGCAAAACCAGAGTTGTCTTCCTTAGTATGTGTCATATTGATCCATTTAGTTTTTGTCAGTTTGACATTGTCAATAATGGTAAATTTATAGTTATTTACAAGTGAGGAACAACAGTATATTAAAATACATGTTGCAGAGGGCATCTATTCAAGCACGAATTTGAAATTCCGAAACGAGCCGAATAGCGGCGAGTTGAGGAACAAATGATTGCTTGAAGTACCTTCTGCAACGAGTGTTTTATACTATTTTTTCTATTTTGCCGCTTTACACCCTTTTAAAAATTAAAAAATAAAAATGTTTTCTATTTTGCGTTTAGAATAACTCCATTCTAGCACCCAAATGACGTAATTTCACAGCGACTTATTCTAACACTCAAATGACGTCATTTGGGTGCTAAAATGGAGTTATTCTAAACGCAAAATAGGAAAATAAAATATTCAACAATATACGCAAGGTAACGGGTTTTTACTGGCTCGTCTTTGGCGCCTTTGGTCCGCCAGTAAAAACCCTACCAAGCTAGTAATGTTAAATACTATTACTGTTTGTGCATGTCTTTCCAATATTTGTATTCTTCTACATTCAGGATTTGTACTTTTTTGGGGCGCTTTCGACGACAAATATGTTGGTAAATTTGGAAATACTGTAGTGTGACTAGTATAAATATTTATCAATCACACTGTATATAAAATATTAATATTATAATTGAATAGTAATAGGTTGCTTAATCAGTTGTTTGAAAGAGCTGTGTTTCCGCGGAATGTGATGACTGGTAATGATTGTGAAATGTATGCCAATTGTGTGAATGCATTAGATATTAAGAAATAGATTAAGTTTGTACTTCGAATATTTAACATCTATATTATATATTAAATGTCTAAAATTCAACGATGGTTTTGGTTGTAATCTTGGTTTAATGAAATCGAATCTGAAGTGATTGCGATCACAGTACAATACCCTTGGGACAGCACTGTCAGCTAATCGAGGGTAATGCAGCAACAGCTTCTGCAGTTTCTCACTCTTACTTCTAACGTTTTCAAATTTCTTTTCAATTAAAAAGTATTTCACACACTACAGCACTTTTTGTTGGGGTTCAACGTTCTTGAGCTATTGCACGAAGCCATGCTTTCATTCGGATCTGATCCATTAAAAAAGAAAATGTTGTAGTTTGCATACAATTTTCTTTTGAGGTACTGTTGTGGTTGGTACATAGCGTCTTCGTGGCAGATAGAAACAATTGTTTTTTAGGTAAAGTACCCCTTCTGTTTTAAATAGGACAAAATGTCATCAGCAAGGGTTGTTCAATATGTAAAATTAGGGTCCCATACAAAATTTCAATATCGACGTACTTTTATGAAACCGTGTGCATGAGATGAAGTACTTTTGTGATAACATGATTCCGTAAAAGTAAGCCGATATTTGTGAAATTTTGCATGAGACCATAATTTTACATTTTAAACAACTCTTCCTTATGACATTTTGTCGTATTTAAAACAGAAGGGGTACTTTACCTAAAAAACAATTGTTTTGATCTACCGCTCGTGAGGGCTCATGAAGAGCAATCCAACAATTTTCTTATTAATATTTTCGACTCAGAATTGTACAAGGAATATGGCTTCCTGGGGCTTTGCGCCAATTTGTATACACCCTGTATAATACCTATATAGGTTCTATATATTTATTATCATCATTATTATTATTAAATTACACTAGGGCAGGCAGCCTCTAAAGGCTCTTAGTTCTTTATGTACATATACATTATATAAACTAAAACATACTTGTATTAACGTGAAATAAAAAAAAAATTTCAATAGTAAGAAATAAACCATAGAAACAAAAATTAGTTATAGAAAAGAAAATTCAAACATACATTATACATAATGGTAGGTTCTTCCGGGTTATGCCGTGGTCGTAGATTTGAACTTGACGTTTCGCTGCTCATGCTGTCAGCTTCTTCAGAAGTTTTCTAAAGACTGATGTTGGTGTCTTTTGCTCCTGGTTATATACCGAGGAGTCGTTATGGTTGGCTGCACATGTAGATCTTGTATGTTATTGGGACTTGTCGTTTTTCCGCTTGGTTGCTCACGTGAAACTTGTTTATGGATGGATTGATTTTGCAGAGCTACCTTCCATGTGTTACTAAGGCGGTAGCCGTCTTCTCGGTTGAAATTGTTTGGGTTTTTAATACTTTCAAGGGATTCCCGAATAACACGATGGAAGTATTTTTTAGTCCTGGCTAATATGTTTACGGAGTGGTAGTTTATTCTGTGATCTCCTGGTCCTAATACGTGTTCTGCGATGGCTGATTTTTGTGTGTTTCCAAGTCGTGTGTGGCTCTGGTGTTTTTTATTTGACATTGGATGCTTCTTCCCGTTTGTCCGATGTAAGATTTGCCACAAGTACATTGGAGCTGGCAAACACCTTCTGTCTGTAGTCTGGGCAAAGAATCTTTGTTGGAGGGGATCAATTGTTCAACCTTTCTTATTGTACCATAGCGGACCCCGATATTTTTCTTATCTAAGACCTTTCTTATTCTGTCGGTTACTCCGGCGATGAAAGGAAGGCAGGCGTAATTAATAGGTTTAGATTTAGGTTCTTTCGGTTTTCTGATGTGGCACGCTTTTCTGATGTCTCGTCGACTGTAGCCATTCCCGAGTACAGCTTCTTCTACATGTCTCAGTTCTTGTGGTTTACTGTCCCCGTCACAAATAGCCTTGGCCCGATGAATAAGAGTCGTGATCAATGATCTCGTTTGTTGGGGATGATGGTGAGACGAAGCATGCAGATAGTGGTCAGTGTGAGTCTTCTTTCGATACACTGTATGGCTTAATCTGTTGTGAGCGGTTCGTTTCACTAACACGTCCAGGAAATGCAAGATTCACTATGGAAACTGAAGTAAATGGACGCCTGCCTTTCCTGGACGTGTTAGTGAAACGAGCCGCTAACAACAGATTAAGCCATACAGTGTATCAAACGTCAAGTTCAAATCGACGACCACGGCATAACCCGGAAGAACCTACCATTACGAACAACGGCCGTGAAAACCTGCATTCGACTATACATTATACAAACTAAACCATACTTAGCATTAACGTGAAATAAACACAGCTTGACATTTTAAAACTGTGAGATTTTACTTTAAAAACATTAAACATTGATTTTGAGATTCAAAAAGACAGCAAAAAGGACATACCTCTGATCCAAATTTTCCAAGTCATATTATTGATCTAGCTGATATTTGTAACGTGGGTTATAGATTTTATTGTTCGGTGAATAAAGTATAATACTAATATTTTACTACCGAATACTTCATTGAAAGACAAAAACTACACTGCACAAAAACTAAAAAAAAAATTAAACATGGGTTAGAGAAAAACAACATGCAAGTAACATCTTCAGGTGTGAAAAAATACAAATCAGTGCGAAACTTGAGAATGCAGATATGTCTATTCTTTGCTGAGGCATAGGGGCTCACCAAGTTACAGCTAATGAAATAGGGGTCGACCGTACAAAAAGATTGAGAAACCCTGGTCTAACCTATTCGATTAGTAAATTCATATTTAATTCAGAATACTTATTTTTGTAATTTATGTTTTATATCGGAATTCATTTAAAAGTTGTTGAGTACTATTTAAGGAAATTACCTCTATGCACGAAAGCGAACATTTTCTTGTATAAATTTCATGTTATCATTAGAATAGTTCTTAATGACATCTAAAGGAAATGATCAACAATAAATAATTAAAATTAACTAGAAAGCAATAACTTGAAGTATTTACAGAGAACTGATGCAATTCGGGCCATATGACAATTTGTTGTTTCTTATGGACAAGCTTTAGACATGCGGACGGCCAAGAACCTTAGACACCGACTGCTATAGTCATATGTAAATGACGAAATTGCCAAATAATTACAGTTATTTTCTCGTTATACCATATCAAATATTATACAAAAGTAGAAAAATAATAAGCATGAGTTCCAAATTAAATTATTTCCAGTTTTTCTTTTTTTGTTTTTTTGTATTGCATTATATTATCGGCATCCTCATTTTACCTTGCGGTGCAGAGGCTGGTGCTTTATGCGTTTTTCTTCTTTTTTTAAGTAAAACTTATAGTAATCTCTTTTTTCTGAGTCACTCATAATAATTCTGACAATTGTAAGTAAAACATACAGATAATGAAAACCAAACACCAGCCTGCTAAATCTAAACGTTTTAAAAACAAATTGCTATCTTTAATTTTTTGATCAAGGATATCTTTGAAGTGAATTATGGCATACGTTTATTCGAGTTTTTTCCTATTTTTAACGCCCTTGTATTAGTTCTGTGCAATTTTAAAACACCCCGTATAATTAATGAATCAGTAAAATAAAAGTCGAGTTTAAGGAGAACTTCAAATATAAAATTCTCATAAATTTAAGAGCTTTACCTACGTCACATTTTGAAATAAAATCGTCATGCAAATTGTGAAGAATTAACAATTAATGTACATAATAGGAAATCAGTCAAAAATTGAAGATAACCTTTGCATAGTATTGTGGTTCAATTAGGTTTCTATGGAAATGCCTTTATCGTCATTATGGTAATCATCACAAACTCTAAAGAAAATTATAAGTTATACGTCCAACTGCAAATTTTGGTTAACGTATAGTTACTGATTTGAATAAAAAACACAGATCATTTTTTTAACTATTTTGAATGACACCACGATCAGTAATATATGATATCTTGTTATCGAATTGATAAGTTTGTGGGAGTTTCTACATTATTTGGTTATCTAATTAAATGATCAGACTATTCTGAACGCAGTACTATATAGTTAAATGTTTAAATCATTATTGCAACGGCGTTTGTTTGTTATCCCTTAAATTGTTTTATCTACGACCACTACTAAACGTAGGCCTTTTAGCGCTAGCTTGTTTCACTAAAAGTGACGTTTTATAGTTTACCGTGGTTAAAGAAATCAGCTGTGTACTTTTAGCTCTAGTGCTAAAAGTGAAGTGAGGTTATAAAACTACAATTTCGAACTGCAAGTGAAGTTGTAAAGCTATTCTAGTTGCTTCTTGCGTTACAGGTAAAGTGTTTTCGAAATAATTAAAGCGTTATGTAATGAATACACTCAGATGTGGAGTATTAATAATTACATTTCGTAACTGACCTTGACAGCACGGGCTTCGCAAACATTCACCCGCGATGGCCTACTATTTATTATGACATAAATTAAAAGTGTCGTAGATGCAAACATTTGTTAAATCGATGTTTATGGATTAATAACGGTAAAATTAAGGTCGTAGGTAAAATATTGTATGCAACGCTTGCTAAAAGTCGTTTATGCACTGTTACGCTCATTTTGACATTTTCCTACTTGTTAATTGAAATAATTAGTCAGATTTGGCAATTTACTTTTATTCTCTAAATATACAGTACTTTATCCATAGTTAGGCAACCCAAATACCTTCAGCCTCAATTTTGAATTAAAAGGAACACTTTGTTATCAGTTCTGCACATACACTCTGCACCTATAGTTTTTCTTCCTTTTTTCGAATTTGACTTTGACATTGATAACCTGGGATCGTGAACTGCTCTGGCGAATTTGCATTCCATTCTTTTCCATTGCTTCGATCGTTGAAGTTAGTGCCCTGGGAACCTTTTGCTCCTCTGGCTTTGGTTATAGCCGTCCTCGTCGTTTTGAGGGATTTTTGGAGGCAAGGCGCCCCTTTGGAACGTTCTGGAAGCCGTTGGGAGTTGCTGCCAGCGTTCGTTCGCTTTTGTTGCGGTTTTGAAATGGGCTCTTCTCGATCGAATGGAGCGTTAGGCTGTTCGTCACCATTCGCAGGTTTGTTATGATTTCTTTTCTTCAGCGTGGTTGCTTATCTGGAAATTTGTAATTTATAGCCAACTATTCTATGCCAAGAAAATGCGTTAACTATTCTATGCCAAGAAAATGCGTTAACTATTCTACGCCAAGGAAATGCGTTAATTAGTTATACGCCATGGAAATGCGTTTTTAAACGCCATGGAATTGAGTTTTATTACCTGGATTGGTCCTGTTCGTCGTCGTGCATTTGGTTTTGCCTGGATCATGCGGTGCTCCACGAGCCGGCTGGCCGCTCGCCTCTGCGGCCTGGATTTGCGGTCGTTCCCTCTGCGAGCGCTGCCCAACGCACCTGGACTCTTGCATCTCTTCCAACAGCTCGGCCTCCACGTGCCGTATGCATCTGAGGTTTTGTAACGTTTTAATTTGTATCGTTCGTTTATTTGAATTGCTTTTGAACTGTTTAGTATGACCTTCCGAACTGCTATTTTAGAGTTTTTGTGCATATCGATTTTTGGTGTTAATTTGAGCTACTAGATATGAGATTGATTAATTTACTTACCTCTGTGGATAGCAGCCATGTGTAATTTTGTTATGATTTGGCTTTGAGGCTGCTTTTGTAATCACTGTAGTTTTTTTTGACGTCGCGTATTGCATTAACCTTGTTGTTTATTTAAGATCACTTGCTAGAGCTAAATTTTTTTTGGCGGTGGCAAAACTGCTACCAACGGGATTTTTGTTGAGATTATGTAGCCTCCCGTTTTTGATTTTGTGATAAACTAGTTCTCGGCTAGAATACCCGCAAGCAGTTCTTAGTACGTCAGGAAATACTTTATGACTTTCCTTTAGGAACTAGCAAACCCCTGTGAGATCTCATAACGTGCTGGAACCACCCCATCTAAATTTTGTGTGTCTTAAAGTTAATTTTTAGGCCAACCGTCGGGGTTAGATGTTGGCATTGCATATTTTGCTTGCGTTATTCGCACCCTTGATTTTGTACTCCGCTTCACGGGGATTTATAGTCTATTTAAAGCTTTCTTAGTTTATTTTATTGGGTTAATGTAGTCATGCTTCGTGTCGTGCCGTTTTCCGCTTCACGGTGAACGTCATTGGTAATTTATCTAGTCATGTTTTGAGTATATTGCTTCGATATAAGTTTTGAGGTACCTAGTTGTTACGCCCTTCAGGCTAATTTCGCAGTTCGGACACCTCGAGTTGGATTCTTAGGTCAATTGTTTGATGTACTTGTAACCATTAGTCGTATTATTATTTCTGGTGTTAATTGTGATAATTTACTGTGATTTTGGATCTATACTTTTATGTTTGTATTTGCACTATAGTACATACCCGCCATTTATTAATAAAGCTGTGATATTTTCTTTGGTGGTTGATTTGATTGTTTTCTTTGTGCTGCTGGAAATTGTCCTGACCTTATGTACGGTCCGGCATAAGGATTAGAACTTGAGTCGTGGACCTGGCGCCCTATTTTTTTTTATACTCTTTCAGCATAGCTGGAACCCTGCGACCCTCGCGGCGAGCTAGCCCAATTAGGCCGATAGTTACCAGCCGGCAAAACATCAAATATAACTTTCGCCAAAAGGTAAGGCCGACCGTCTATCTTCCCTGACAGCACGAGACATGTTATGAAACGAAGCCGAAGGCTGAGTTTCATAATTTTCATGTCTCGTGCATAAACGTCGACTTTTAACACTTGTTGCATAAATAGCTATTATGTTCAAACACGCATATCTAAAAAACAGTTGAATTTACATTGTAACGTTCTGAACAAAGCGGTTGACAAGGCCTCGGCTAGCTCGGTGGAATATGGCGTGGTGTAAGGATCAGATTAAGAAATGCTTCGGACTTTTACAATTGAACAGTAGATTAATAAAAGAATTGGGGGCCATGTCGTTACTCACAACAAATAAAACAAATCTAGCTAGCAAAATAAATCATCACCTACCTTGTAAGCTTCGCCGCATACCTCAATCTAAATGTAGTAATGCGGACAACTACAAATACAAGCAGTAAACAGTCAAAATAATATTTAATTATCCAATGAAGGAACAAATAATTCAAAAGTTAGCGTCACCCAACTTACACACACATGTAATTGTATTTCGGGACAAAATAGACAAAACAACATTTAAAAAAATTCAATTTGAAGTAGCATTTCAGAATTAGCTAGTTATAACTTAAAGTACAACTTCAGGCTAACACATATGCAATCGCAATTTATATAAACGCACAACGCCAAGGGTGCTATCTGAGATATAATATATACGCTATTTCAGAACTTACATAAGTTTGCGGCAAAATGCCTTTGTCGATAAAAAAACAGAGCTGACAATGGCATGTACTTACAGTTTAATTAATGATGGTCCAGCGATCGGCAGGGAAGTCATGTTCGTTGCATTTTTCCATAAAGACTCAAGCCAACTTGACGGCATGATTCTGAGAATACCAAGGTCGACGTAAAAAAAAACTAGCATCAAAAAGAAGGAAATTCCTGGCTACGTACAGGCTTGAATTCTGGAAACTGGTTAGCTCAAGGAAGAGCCAAAAACGTTATCTCCAGGATGCTAAATTTAAACCTTTAGAGAAATCATTAAAGCTGCTTAATTTGCGAGCCATACTAGCACATTCTAATCCATACTAACCAACCTAAATGTTTGAAAATTAGAAAGTAAAGCAAACTCGCAAAAGCATTCTTACCGATGATGTTCACGGCCTAAATTAGAACACACATTGCAGCTATTTCGATGAACGGAAAAGCAGAGCAATCCAGCCTAAATAACCAAAATTAATACGTAATGAATAAAATTGGAAGAAACGCTCTTACCAACGCTGAAAACGCACCCGCAAACAATGCTACAAGCGGCTTCGCTTGCTTGAAAAATAAGAACGCTTCTCGAAAAATTAATACTAAACCAGCTATTGCACTGTTTTAGCAGCCAACGCGAATCGAAATGCGACGACAAGTTCAGACGCGAAAATGTGCAGGTTTTTATCGCTCCGCTACACACGCCTGCTGCGATTAGCTTGAATTCTTTTCCTACAAAATATAGCTAGAAGGTGGTCCGAAAATCGGTGTTACATGCATTAACGCGCTTTTGAAATAAATTTGAAATGAGGAGTTACAACATGTATGAAGTAACTTATCAAATGAAAGCTTATTAAAAGAGCTTTTTAAAAATGCAAAGATATACAGGGCGTTCCATTTGAAAAGATTTCGAAATTATATTAAATTTAGAAATATTGAGCACCCTGTATAAGGTAGTTCACGAAAAATATAATTTTTTAGTAACGTGTTTTTTTCATTCAATTGTTTTCTGTTACTTACAACAGCCGCCTGAAGTTTAGCATTTTTTGCATAATATCCAAAACAATTGACGTTAGACCCATATAACTTTATATCAAAATGATTAGTGTTTCAATGTAAAACTTTCAAGCTACCCAAATATAGAGCATTCCATTAAAAAAAAAACTTTGATTCGCCACACTGTTTGGAGCCACTCTGTAAAATCAACGCTAATTTAGTAGTGTGCACCACCTTCCTACCTGCAAATTTATAAAAACAGTATTTATGTAACTTTCATAGTTTTAGAAATATCTTCCACCCTCGCATCGTTGCCGGACCCTGTATATGTTTGCTACTAAGATAAAACGCCAAAGACAACAAATAAATAAACACGTAAATATAAAAGGCTTTGAATGACAGCGGACAGTTGTCGCTCCATTCCCCATAATGCATTGCGTTCCGGCATACGATTCCGTACTTTGAATTTCAATTTCCTCTAAAAATCTTCTAAAACTTAAATACCTTTGTTACGGTATCAAACGGTTTTAAAGACACTCAAGGGTGCGGAAGCGCCACTTACTTTATCATGTCCAGGAAATGCCACCACTTGCCCTGGAAATCTCAAAAACAGGCCAATAGCCACGGCTTGATACGCTCAGGAAGATGGGAGTGGTCCTAGAAACGGTACACCATCGGGCAAGCGTGACGGTATGAATAAGATGTTGCAAATTAAATGGGCGCTACGAGATTCAGACTCGAAACCCAAGCTTGGCAGAACCTCGAAAGCCAAACGCGGTAGAATATATGTGTACAGTCTCACGACTCCCACACTGCGGCGACGACCGCCTCGACTTACCTGCGACGCTTAAGAACTTATTACAGGCTCCACCGTACATAAATCTGACACAGCGTATAATTCAACCTGAAAATAAGCATGCGCAGACACGTGGGGAAATCATAAGGCAACGTTCAGTAAACCGATCTATTGGTCTAACATAATATTAAGTATGTACAAATGCGCCGACGTCGTCAGCGTACACAACGAATAATAACAATCAAAGAAAGGGGACTTAAACTAAGGGCCGAGCTGGGGGTTGCTTTACCCCTAAACTATTGCGGGATTGTGAAAATGTGTACACAGCCCCAACGCAGAAGCTGAAAATTACCTAAAAGAGCGTTTATTAATATTTACACACAGCTCAAGCTGGCGGCTGGCATTTAAGCGCATTAATTATCGTTTACAAGCAGCCCACGCCGGCGGCTGGTATTTAATATATAGATACATGAATTATTAATTATGAACTGCCCAAGCCGGCGGCTGGCATTTAGCAAACAGATACGTGAATTATTAATTATAAACAACCCAAGCTGGCGGCTGGCATTTAGCAAACAGACACGTGAATTATTAATTATAAACACCCCAAGCTGGCGGCTGGCATTTAGCAAACAGATACGTAAATTATTAATTATAAACAGCCCAAGCTAGCGGCTGGCATTTAGCAAACAGATACATGATTTATTAATTATAAACAGCCTACACTACTTGATTGGTCGACTTCATCTGGCTGCGTAGATTAATGTCGGGCGCTCATCGCTAGAGCAGTCGGGCTGCGACTTGATGCGTGGGTGTTGTACGGTATTCACTGATCCCCCTTATATGCAGGAACCGATGCGGAACCCTCATAGGCAACCAACGAAGACTGGGAGACCTGTAGACTGCACGCTCTAAAGACGGGATCCCGACCATGTGCAGAGCGGCGGTCATCGATAACGGACACGCACTAAACACTCCAAAAAGCACGACGTTTCACTGTCAGAGCCCGTAAAGAGCTCTGCGAAAAACAAAGTCACCCTGTATCAGCACATTCGGAAAAAAGACCGCCACGCCTCCCACGACCCAAGGGCCATGTGAGGTGGCGGATCCGCTCTCGAAAAACCTCCTTGCAGTCCCAACCGGAAACTGATTAACTCCAGCCAACGCTGCTCCCGCCAGATACGCTACAGGCCTCACCACCTGCAACCAATCACGAAGCAGACAACAAGAAACGGTCTCGCGCGCCCCGACGGGAGGTGCAGCTCGAAGACGGCAAAGACTGCAATGGAACAAAATTATTTAGAAAAAATCTCTCCTTGTTCTTATTGCCTGCGTTTCAAATTTGATCAAACAAACACGCGTAAAGTCAACCTCGCAACGGCTATAGAAGCGATGACAGTCCAGGCGCAAGAGGAAACTTCTAGAAAAAGGGCTGCGTGCTAAATCTATAGAATTTTAAATACAATTTGATGAAATATTGAAAGTGAAAATATGACCAAAAAAAACTATATACAAGCGATGTCGTAATCTTTGAACAGAAAATACTCCAAAAGGTCGCATATTTGTAGGATTTAAAAATGTCCTGACACCTTCAAAATAATATGGAAGAAAAAATATACGGTTTCCGCATCTGGGCATAAAAATTCTTTAATATTCTTTAAACTTGAAATATTGAAATTAGTCGTTTAGTTGCTTCCCGCGTTGGGACGTTAAATTGAAATGAGACATCTCATACGCTTTAGTATTTTTATAAGTTAATTGCCATTTTTATCCACCTAGCTAGCTTAGTGCACGTAAAATTCTAACTTGACTTCAATTCGTAAGCTGTTAACGGTCAGTATCTGCTGAAACAAGAAGGTGATATGTACTTGGGGGCTGAAATCATAAACATGCACAAGAAAAACCAATTTGTCTACTCAAATAAACAGATATATTTTCCTTTAAACACATAATACAATGAAGAAGATCAGGATTAAACCCTAAAATAAATGGCCGTTCCTAAAAATAACAGTGTTAACTAAATATCTATTATTAACGTGCGGTAGCTTGTTGCTACACGCATTTACTAATCATATACTATCAGAACAACAGTTTCTGGAATGTATCCACATTTAAATAACATTAAAAGGACGCCGACATTATTGTCATTGATACGCAAACATTAAACTGCATAGAAATACGCCGTTATGATTCGATGCATAAAAATCCATCTTATTGGCTCAAACGGCAAACATACCCCGTATCAGGTTACCTTAAACTCGAGGCGTCGGCGTCGGTACTGCAACGCAGCCCTCCGACTGGGTTACGTTATCCTTTGAATGACTCGTTGTATGAAATCCACGAATGCTGCAGGGGAATCACCTAACTTCTGACTCTTGCATCTCTGCCAGCTGACGTCTCGACACACTGGCGACATTAGGAAACTTCTTGGCGACTTCGCAACTGTATATTAATTTACTCTGTACACGATTAAGATGGCACTTAATTGAAGTGCAAACACGGGCTTGTGGCACACAAATACTTATGCAATACATTTTTTCTACTCATGGCATTGAAATCAGTCATTTTGACATTGATTCCGGTTCCACTAGAGATTGAAATGCTCGGACTACCGGGATTTCAAACTGTTTGACATTCAATTGGTGACAAGAGAAATGTCACTTTATGTTTACTTTTTTCTAAAGTGCATTAATTTGTTAAAATGAGTGAAAATTCGTAGAAAAAATAGTATATGCAACTCGTGGTTGATACAATTTCAACGACTTGAGTTACTTTTTTCAACTCGCTTCGCTCGTTGAAAAAAACCACTCTCAACGTTGAAAAAAACCACTCTCAACGTTGAAATTGTATTTCAACCACTTGTCCCATAATATACTATTATTTATTGCGCGGTTTTAACAGCTTTCATTTAACATTTACATTCACTGAGAGTCGCCCATATAGGAACGCGCGCCCACGACTGCGTTTAGTTCCCCGCATTGCGTAAAGAATTCATATCAATCGCTGACTCCACACAGTTGAGCAATCCCCGCACTAAAACAGGGTCGTACGCGCACTTTTTATTGTGCTACGTTACAATGGTTAAGCCTAATTAACAATAAAAAGCATGCAAAATGGCTAAATATGTAAATATTAAAATAAACAGGCAAGGAAAGCCAAGTGCCCGTTTCAAACTTTACCTTAATCCATATATCGACAAGGACTACGTTTAAAGCAGTAATTTTAAGCATTATACTATTTTAAAAATTCGCGTGAGAAATACGCCACACTGTTCGATCTCATTAAATAAAATTATTGCTTTATAAAAATAGGTTTTTGGCCAAGGTTTGCTATAAAAAAACTATTTTAACCATTAAAAGGAGCGTTATAAAAATCCGAAATATACATAATTAAACCAATAAGCAAGTAGAGGTTATTCAATTAGACATAAATTATCAACAAAAATTGCAAACACCAAATACATTGGTAAAAGTTAAAAAATTTAAATTTGTAATAAAGAACCCATCAAACTTATAAGTTCATGAACGCCCTTATTTGAAACAAACTCGTATATTTTCTGTGGTGTTTTGCGTTCCGAAACTGAAACAAATGCACTGAGGATCTTCTACGCTTTCTACGTTCCAGATAACTGCGAATAATCGGATACCGAAGACAGAGAGGCACGCCGGGAATTGCTACAGCGACATCAGGAACTCGATCGGTGAAACAACCGTTTTATCGCATACCTTAGATACTAATAGGCTTCGAAGATTGCTAGAGAATTAACAGTCGTCGCATAATGGCAAGGAGCGGCAATAACCAACCAGAAAGATGGATATGTTCGGCTTTTCACCACGACGCGGAAACAGCTTGAAAAGTGACGTAATTTTCAAGCCACAGCCTACGTCTGCAGTGTTAGAAAAGAACAGAAGATTGGCCCTTTTCCAAAAAAGGACTGGAAAATTAGCTGTATTCTGAAGTTAAATGCATAAGAGGCTCGACCCGAACGTAGGGCGAATTCGTATTTTCAAAATACACCAAAAATTAACCAAACTGTGTTACGGTATAATTGGGATTTTATGACAACATCGAACCGCACTTTCCACAGGTCAGTTTGCTTTAGGAGGTACTAAAGCCCTCGATTATCCGCGGCTCTCCAATCCTGTTTTAGGATGGCGAACATAGTGATGCAAAGGCACCATCGTAAAATTTAACCTTTACCCTTATCCACGGTCCGTTAGAGTCTGATACAATACTTACGCGGGGTTCTGTTTGTTTGCTAAATGTTTGTTAGCCAAAGCGAAAGCAGTGCAGATCGCCTTTGCAATTTTCTTTGCAATTTTCTTTACGATTATCTTTATAAGTTACACGTCTGTGATTCATGCGCTTGAGGAGCGTGCTTTCCTATGCTTTTGATAAATTAACTTGTACTAAACGAAACCCAAAAGTAACTTGGGAAATGCGATT
This sequence comes from Agriotes lineatus, assembly GCA_940337035.1. Lineage (NCBI taxonomy): Eukaryota > Metazoa > Arthropoda > Insecta > Coleoptera > Elateridae > Agriotes > Agriotes lineatus. Next base: position 58,156 of record CALNHX010000232.1, read on the forward strand.
TATTCAAATATTAATATGACTGGAGGCAGACAGACACAGTAAACATATACAACGTAAATATACAATTAAAATTGTAAGATGTAACTTCACAAATATATATAGATGCGAGGGCCACCTGGAAATAAAGCAAAACGTGAAGAAAGAGCTCGTTTCCAAAATTATTAACTTTATCGATACAAATACAAATTATTCTTGTTGGGCAATATCGAACTCTATCTTCGCATATACATTAAAACAAATATTGCTGCAGATTGATAAAATAGGCACAAGCCCACATGCAACGAGCTTCGCAAATTTACACCGATATGTGGGCTTGAAGCATTACGAAATTCAACAAGAACAAAATGAAATTACGTTAGTTCAATTTAGTTTGATAGCACGAACCAAGCGTTCCCGTCAAATAATATCACATCCAAACCAAAATGGTGCACATACATGACAATGCACCGTTTTACAGTACCTGAGGAAAGCTGATGCCCAAGGAAATATTAAAGCTGTCCCAATTCTGCTTGACTGGGGTTCCAGCCAGATCCAGAATAGCTAACATTTCAAACAGCCAAACCAGTACAAACTTTACACCTCGAGTTTTAGTAATTATTAAGGTCGAAGCAGGTTGCTACTTAAATCCATATACGCTTCGAATGCGTAATATTTTATCAAATGGAGTTCGCGCGCAATGCAAATCTAGATTATTCACCGTATGACTTGATTACTCAACGACACTACAAATTCATTACACACAGCTCCTGCAGCGACCCCAAGAACTTTCAAAACAACACCCGAGACGACAAAACTTTTCACGAGTTATCTGAAGTAGATTTCGATAGCGAGTCCGAACACAGAAATTAGAGATATCTCGACAGGTAATTTTAAACTAAACAACAACGGCACACGTGTTAACTGCTCTGATAACTGGCGATAAGTGAAGTTTTCGTGTCTCTCCCGCGGCAGTAATTCGAGGGTCTCTACCTAACTCTTTCCAATCTCTCGCACCCCTAGAACAGAAATTTTAAATACGCTACGGCTGCTAGAATCTTGAATAGCAAAACAGCACGAAGGTAATAAATGTTTATCTGGTGGCATTTGCAACGAACGCACGAATGATATACGCGGGAGTTTCTCGATATACCACAGCCTCTTTTCAAAGCGCGACAATATGTCGCCGAAAATTCATTAATTCGATGACAGCTAGCTAGAACAATGGAGTATAGATTTCCAAATGTACAAAGGTAAATACGAGTAGCCGCAAGCAATGTGCAACGTTGTCAGGACATTTTCAAATTGTACGAATGTACCGGTTATTTGCCTATTTTTTATAAATTACGACCCCGTGTGTATATAGGAGTTTTATATTTTTCCGCTTGAATTTAAATGTATCGAGTTTTATGCAGGCATTGGCTTCAGGCCGTTACACAGCTGTGTTGATGCTCGAGTCTGTCGCTGCACACGTGTGCGTTTTATCGCCTCGCAGCTGTCGTGAACTTGCATTCCAGCGTGTTTTCTAGCATGAATTTAAAACGCCGGTCCATGAGTACGAGAGAGAGGGAATGAATGGTTTAGCTCGGTTTCCCTTTTTTTTTCCTGGGCTGCGTGGAGTGTTGTTTTGTCAGTTGGGAGTTGGTCACGGACTTTGTTGGTTACTGCAAGGAGTCTTAGAGTGTGGCTTTTCGCCGCCTCTGCGGCTTCGGTCGTGGGGGCTGCGTTTTACGGAGTGTGTTCCGAGACTTGAAGCGAGTAAATCGCAGCGTTGTGTGTGCCCCGTCGTTTTTGTGAAACGCTTCTCTGTTTTTCGTCGAGTGGGCCGTCGGCCAATATGACCACTTCTGTGTTATGGGATCAATATGGAGAGCGTACCCCTGATCGACTTTTACGTAGAAGCCTTGTCGTCGTTTTGGTTGCATAGTGGATTCTGTTTAGGATACTGTGGGACTTCATTATCAACACCTACGCTGCGAGCTTGGAGTTTCTCGCCTCATTTCGCAGTCTTGGGACACCGCCGGTCTTCAAGCTGGACTCGTATCGACCGCCTCAGGTGAAGTTACGAAGGTATTGTGTACTAATTAATGTCTGTAATTACATTTGTGCACTAACTAACGTTTGTTACACCCCTTTTTATTATGCAGTGCAAGTAAATTCTCAATGTACAGTGCCGTATGCTGGCGCACCTCACTTGTGAACTAATCGGGTCCCGAGTGGTGTAGCTTGAACAAGCGTCCACGTTCGATCAGCAGAGTTAAGCAACGCTGTCTCTGGTCAGAACTTGGATGGGAGTTCCACGACTGCATCTCTCGGCGCCTCGTGGTACGGCTATCACGGAAAAAAGTTGGTCCCGGCGGTCTAACAACATCATGACAGTCGTTAGTGGGGTTTGAAGTTCTCATAACTGCACAGCGACGCCTATAATTGGCCTAACGGCTGTTGGCTGAGTGCGAATTAATTAAATAAATAAATAAATAAATAAATAAATAATTAATATCTGTAATCACATTTGTGCACTAACTAACTTTTATTACCCCTTTCTTATTATGCACTGCGAGTAAATTCTCAATCTACAGGACTATATGCTGGCGCACCTCAATTCTGTACTAATTAATGTCTGTAATCACATTTGTGCACTAACTAACGTTTATTACCCCCTTTTTTATGCAGTGGGAGTAAATTCTCAATGTACAGTGCCATATGCTGGCGCACCTCATTTGTGGACTAATTAATGTATGTAATCACATTTGTGCAGTAACCAACGTTTACTACCCCCGGTTTTATTATGCAGTGGGAGTAAAGTCTCAATGTACAGGGCCATATGCTGGCGCACCCCATTTGTGTACTAATTAATGTCCGTAATCATATTTGTGTACTAACGGACGGTTGTTTACCTTATTTGTGTACCGTACGTGTCTGAAGAAAAATAGACCTATTTGTTAAACGCTACGGCTGTATTTTCTTTATGTTGCATGCTGAGTTTCAGTTTAAGCAGTCTGTAGTGTCGTCACTAGGTTGGCGACAATTGTATGATTGGTGTAAAGCGGATCCTGGACGAATTTGCGTCAAAGTAGGTTCGAACGCTCCAGTTGCTGGTTCCGGGGAGTCCCAAGGCTGCACGCATACCATACCCCGTTTGGTTTTTGAGTTTGTGCCAAGTGTAAATTTGAAAGGTAGACTCACTTGCTTCCCGGTTCCTCAATGGGTTTAACGGTGCATTCTCGTATATCTTGACGAAATCATCATGGTGCTCAATCCATTCAGATCTGTTTATCGTTCATTAGGCCGTTGCCCTTGTGTTGTCTCTTGTTGGACCACCATTCGCTTCACTGAGTCTAGTCGGCACTTGTTACTGGCTGGGCAGCGGCCGTATGTGAGTTACTTTTCCGATTTTGAGAGATATCGTACACGCTAGTCGTCTAGCTTTTTCGTGGTTTTTCCTATGAGCTGGCGCGTTGTCGTAAGCGTCGTTTTAGACAGTAACGGCGTAGGTTGTCCATTTTTATTTTGTATATGTGTTTAGAAGTTCTTCTGTTTAGTCCTATTTTCTTTATGATTTCATTTGTATTTTAAAGTAAATATATATGTGTAAACAAATTGGCTTTCCTTGTATGTGTTGTTTGAAAACCGTCTCAGCTCGTAAACACCTCAGGTGCAGACCACTTCCTGTTTTTGACCAATAATGATCGTTCGTAACCACTACTGGAATATTTGAGAGTTTCGTGCACACTGAACTAGCTGGGTGAACAAATAGGGCAAATAATTATTAAGATATTAAAAGGTACAAGACGGTTTATTTAAGCTAATTAGTACATAACTAGTTTGTTTGCTCCGCTTGGATTCCATTTCATGTTAAACTGATAACCTATCTATTGCAATGGTATGTCTAATTAGTGTTGTAATATGTTATTAATTTAATTTTTAAATAAGGGTACCACGCAAATATTTCTCGTATTTTTGTTATCATATCTTAGGTTGATTAAAAGTGACTTGTAAATTGATAGATAAAAATAAATAGTTGTATGCCCTTTATAATATTTTATTTATCTGCAATTAATCCAATAATACGCTAGCTCAAATCGATAAAGCACAGACTCATCCGGGTTAGGTCCACCCTGAATGCAAAATTTATTAAAATTATTAAATACGGATCCGCATACGCTTAACTGCGCACAAACTGAAATTGGGTCAAATATAAGCCAAGATGGACGCCGTTTGCAAGATCGCTCCAAATTGAATAAACGAAACAAGTGAAATCGATCACAGTTCTATTGGTAACTATTTAAATTAGTTGGTTTTCGCGGCATTAATTCTCATTGGTTTCTAGCATTTGTTTATGGGGCCCGCTTCTATCTATCAATTGTTTATTTTGGCGTCGGTCTGAATCTCACCAACGGATAACCTCAAATAATGGAGTTTGGGCTTTTTGTCATACTGGAATCACTCGTACGGCAACGGAACTGGCCTGGACTGCCTTGAGTATTGCTCTTCTTATGCATGCATGAATTTCCCGGCGCTCACTTAATTAGTTTTAGAATGAACAGTACCTGCAATAGTCGTTCTCAGATCGGAGGGTTCATAGCTACTCTGACCTTGTTGCGAAGCTGGTGAGTGGCACTGATGTCCTCCCCAATGTGCCGGCCGGACTGGCCGACCTCCCCGCAGCTGTCGGAACCAAGGCTGCTTCGGATCGAGGTTATGTCAAACAACATCGGAGACCTCAACAATTTTTGGTGGCGGGTTTTGATAAAAATAATACCACATGGACACAAAAATTTGCTCAACACACTGGTAAAGTTTCAGACATGTATTTTTATTTTTAATATCAGAAATTTTAATTTCAATACAGAGCACAATTTCACACGTCAAGCCATTAATTTATTTATTCGTCTTCCCCATTTTGTTATAACAAAAGCTAGTTAGTTTCAAATTAATTACGGATGTTAACATGGTTCAAAATACTGACTTTTAACAATAAATTCTACTTAAAGCTAGGATTTTGCACACTAATATTACATCTAAAATAATTGTTTACATTTATACTAATTTTGCGTGTCTATTTGTCACTGAACGTCTTTTAATTTGCGTTTAAATATTCACATGTCACTGCACTGATTAGAGTATTTAATTCGCGCATTTCCTGCACTGGCTTCCTTTGAATTCACTGTTTTATTTTCCACTCATTTTTAAGGTCATATGCTGTCTCCTTTTCTGGACTTTCTATAACCCTTGGCTTTTGATTCTTACGGTTTCCTTCAAATGCTTTAATGCCTTCATTCTTATCTGCTCGTTGCATGTTCATAAGCTTATCTATCTTTCAATTGCCTTTCTTATAAAACCCTGACTGGATTTCACTATTAAACTGTACCTGCATTCTACGCTTCATTCCCTTGCGTTTGCGATCTATCTTGTAATTATTAAATTTCATTCGGCTTGGCATTTACGTTAGCACAAACCTAATCAATTAACTGAACTTACATTCAACTTAGATCCCTGTGAATTGCGAATTGAGCTTTGCTTACTGCGTTCATTAATTAATTATTCTGCAATTACTGGCATCTCATTACAAATGTATTCATTCTAGCAAATTCAATAGCTTTGCAGTTATATAAAATATCTCACTCTGAGCTTTCATGAGATGTCCATTAATTTGGCAATACTAACAGAGTTGATTGGTAGGGCTTAAAACCATAGCACTATATACCCTGATATATCCTATTTATTGTCAAAGACGGAAGAAATGCAAATTGTCCTTCTATTAGATCTTAAACATTCGAAAATAAAGTCGATGATTATTATTTGCACTTCTACTTTTCAATGGTTTATTTAAGTATATTAGGGCGTATATAGAACTGAAGGTACTTCATTTACAACTTGCTGAAAGATGTATATTGAGAAATCTCCAATAAATGTAGCAAAGAATTTGGAAAGGGCAAGCGAAATGTCAATAAATTAAAGATAGTGATGTTCTTTCCACCTTTTGACAAGGTTGTCTTAAGTTGAATAGTAATGGAGCGGTATTGTTGGATTAAAAATTTCCAAAAACACAACATTTTACATTATTTCAAATATATTTTTTCTAAGATAAAAGTAAGCTACAGATACATTATGATTTTTTAGAGTGCGTAGTGCAGAGTAGTACATTTCGTAATAATAACAAGTAAATTACAAAGTAACATACCTAGTGTAGCGCACTTTCTAAACACACTCAATTCGATTAATACCAATGTTACCTTGTTTTCAGAAGTTAAAATTGCGATCAAATTGATGAATTCGAAGCTGTCCAAATTACTTCCTAAAATTGAATAATTAAGTCCAGACATTTACGATGCCCAAACGTTGTTTTCAGTTACAGTTACAGAATTCATAGCTTTTGTCAAGTTTTTCGACATATCTGAAAGTATTCAATAAAGCTGAACCGTTTTATAAACTAAAATACCACATGCCACAATGTTTTTTGCTATACTTCCTCAGATGATCAGATTTCATTACTAACATTTTAATGTAGATTGCTGGTAATACTTTCAGCACTTTCTTCTTGCGTTTTGTCCTTGTGGCCATACACTTGCCATACTATATTGAAATATGTAAACGTTGCCTTGTAAACCTGAAAATGTAAAGCTAAAGCCAACATTCTGTGCTAATATCGAAATCCTACCATAAGTAAAGTTTCATGCGATAACACCAGAAATGATCCAGCTGTTAAAACACAGGGTTTTTGAGACCTCTGTATGACCATACACAAATTTTTCTTGATACTGTTGAATCGAGTTTGTTCCACTCTAACATGTAACAAATATTAGCTACATTTGTACTCTGGAATAGAATATTGTATCATCACCATAAAAAAATGCGAGTTTAAATTTACCATGTTAATTAAAATTTGTCCAAAGACACACCAGAGGCTGAAACGGCCCAGTACATTTGTGATGGAAAGAATATATATTAAGAACATTTTATCGTACAATGAAGTCTAAAAGTTGTATAATAATTAAGTTGTACGTAGCTGATACTGTTTTTACCTGAATGGATGCTACAATCACCGTGGAAACTAAAATAGGACAGATGAGCGAATAATTTAATAGTATATTACACAACGAGAGCTGTAGGAAGCATATTACACGCGAGTTGGAAAAGTTACGCACAAGCCGCGTAGCGGCGCGTGTGTAATTCCACGAGCGTGTAATTGCTCTATAGCTCAAGTTGCGTACTATACTTTTTCTACGATCACACTCATTTCTTTAAACGAAAAAGAAATATTTTATTAACTGTCAAACTATCTGTCACACCATCTTAAAAATTAGGCGGCTGCAGTCACATCCCTACACCGCTTCGTACAAACAACAGAAGCTAACTGTAACGTAATAAAAAAAATTACGTGTTAGTCATTATCATTACGTAACACTGTTTGTAACAACGAATTTACTAATCAAGTAAACAGTGCTTAATGAGCAATTTACTAATAAAGGAGTAGAAAAAACTTTATACATGCACATCTCGTCCATTAATTTTATGTACCTAAAACTTTCAGTTTTATACCAATATTTAATGCTGTAAATGTTAAGTACCTTGTTACATCACCATGAAAAATTATAAAGTTGTGTAGTAGCTGCTTTACTTTGTTTGTTCTTTTCGCATCAATCTTCATCGAAAGATGAAGTTCAATATGCTCCAGCTTTTTGTGTAAAATTTCTAGCTGAGTTACGCCGACTATAAATACCGTATTTACACAGCAGTCTAGACATGTGTAGTTCCAGACTGTGACGATAGTTAAACATTTAATTACTACCCATCGTAAATACTGAACTTGTTCTAAGCAATTCGATGTATCAGGATAGAGTTTAGCAGAAAAAGTAACTATGAGCGCAATGCTCATCCACCCCAAGTTGAAAATCTTCAGAAATATAATTTTTCTGTTTATAATTGTGGAAAAATCACTTTCGCAAGTTGTGTATGTTTCATTTTCTAAGTGATCAAGTATTTCGCGAAATCTGTTCTTGGTTAGAGAATAAATTATCATATCCAAGGTAATAGTAATACCACCGATGAATGTAAAGATATAATATAGACTTAATGCTTTAAGATTGGAAAAGTCGCATACCAGAATATTTATCGAAAAGGCTATCGGGAACAAAGGACATAAAGTTGTACCCAGCTTCTCTACCAAGGATGTCCTTCGATGTGGCCACAAACCTGTCAAACTCATCCAGTATTTCAGTGGCATGAAACACTTGTAAAGTATGGCTCTTCCCATCTGAAAAAAGAGATATGCAACATGTAACGGTCCGGTTCGTGTCACCCTAGCAGCTAATAATCGCCCTGACAATTAACCATTATTCTGCTAGGAATAGAACTAAACTGTATTTCTTACAATGTATCAATTAGCTTAATATCAGTGTGCATATAAAACATACGAGCTTTACCCTCGAAATAATACGCGTCAGCTGATACAGTATTGCGTGCGTTTATTAATAGAACAAAGCAACTTGTGCGCGAACAGCAGCGCGAGGAGGCGGTGCGTTACGTCCAAAGACAAAGGACATCACTCGAAGCAATAAAGTGAGATTGAAAGCTTTGTGTTGGCCTGCGTTAAGAGCAGTCGACGCCTCATGATTCTTGAGCCGAAATACAGCTTCGTGAGAAGATACTATCTTGGAATCAACACCCAGGTAATAATTCTTCAGCGCCAAAAGCCGCTTTGTCAGATCCAAAGGATCACTCGACTTTGTAAAAATACGAGCTCATATGGAGCTACTATAACGTCAGGTTAGTTTTATAAATTACCATACCAGCGGATCATGAAGAGATTGCAACAAATGACGCAATAACTTCAACGGGCAAATTACGCGCCAGCAGCGGCAACCTACTGAGTCAGCGCGCCAGAACAAGGCGTTACATTATCCTGTGGACCTATCGCTTCAGCTGATACGAAGCTACTACAGCCAGAGTCGGATTAATTAAATTCGCGTGTGGAATTTAAACATTGCAGTTAGACTAAATCACTAAAGCATCAAGCTCGTGGACTGGTTCGGGCTAATATTAATAGCGCACATAACCTTTATCGATTAACATTATATACTCTTTTTGTATACTTTCATGCCTATGATCTTTTACAAATTATATATCTTTTTATATAAACTGTTTGATTTTCATTTCTGGTAGTATTTGCATATATAATTACAACCTTATAGGTGATCACGAGCAGTCCGGCAAGAGCAATATTGACATGGCCCTTAGCTGCATTGAGGTAAGAGCGGGTCTTGTGCTTCGACGACTGGTCTAACTAGCATACAAAGGACAATATAAATTGATAGTAGAGTATAGGGCACGTGAAAAAGCCCCATTGCAATAAATATTGTTTATACCAGCTAATAGCTACTTAAAATATATTAGGTAAATAGGGGAGAGGAGAGGAATAGGAAACAAAAAATAGCAATAATAGACAATATCACAAATTCGTTAAAATCCCTCACCACACAAATATTTAACAACTGCTAAATACGTATTTCGACAGCCACACTGTCATCATCGGTAGCTACGAAAAACTTTCACAGTAAAAAGGCAACGATCTACTCTTGACCAAATCACAAATGGAAGTGGGCGATGTGCGCGCATTTTACATCTATTTATACTGTCTGACCCGGAGGCGTGGCCGAGGGCCAATGAACTTGGCCGACGGTCAATTTAACTTCAACAAATCATATAAGATGGACGACGGTATTGCTACGCCATCTTTGTTCAAAAATTTATTATCTCGATTCTTAAAAATGGCCAAGCTTTCAAAAGAATTTAATTGCTTTGTTGAAGTTGACGCCTTTACAATTTTTAGGCCATCCTCTTTTATACTATGACCCATTTCAAAAATATGTTAGGCAATACTCGATTTTCAGAATCTGTTGAATCTAAAATGAGCTAAATGCTCTTTAAACCTAGTACCACAATTACGACGTGTTTGCCCAATATATTTAAAATCACAATGGGAACATTTAATTTCGTAAATTCCAGATCTCTCTAAAGTCCTCAGTTTGTCTTTTGGATTTCCCAACAAATGTCTAATATTGTTGTTTGAACCATACACAACTTTATGGCCCGATTCTTTAAAAATGTTTGCTAGGCCCTTTGTAGCCGGGTGAAATTGAATTTTGATGTACTTGAATCCTTCACTTCTAAGACTGACGAGAGTTGTGGAATTTCGAACGTGCAATTTTGTTTTCTGTTTCCTAATTAAATTATCGATAATTTTAAAAGAGAAACTATTGTACACAGCGATGCATTTTATGGTCTGAAGTTCAGTGGTATATCGATCTTTGTTTAAAGGAAAGGTTAAGTCTATGCACTAAGAAATTTACAGCAGCCATTTTGTGTTGAAAACAATTATTTGAATCCGCTAAAATGAATCTGTTTACATTGGTTTCTTTTCTATAAACATCAAATTCCAACTTATTTTTATTTCTTATTACTAAGGTATCTAGAAATGGTAGTGGTTCTTCGTTTTCCATTTCATATGTGAATTTTATGTTAGAAAATTTGGAATTTAACTGATTCCAAAAATTATCAGTACTACATTTAGATAAATCAAAAATAGCAAAAATGCCGTCCACATACCTAAACCAAATCTTTGGGGAATACTCTGTGTTATTCTTAAATTCAGTTTCGAATTTTTTGACATAAAAAGGTTGACAACGAAAGGGGAAAAGCTATTTCCCATTGCTGTTCCTTCGTGCTGTTTATAGAATTTTCCATCTATTTGAAAGCAATTCTGGGACATGCAATGTGTAGTTAATCTAACTAACTTGTTAATTTTATTTGAATTCAAATTATTATCCGTAAGCAATTCCCGCAGATAAGTCATAGTTTGTGGGACTGGTACGTTTGAAAACAAAGAACACACGTCAAATGAAACTAGAATCTCGCTTTCACCAAGTTCCAAATCTTTAATTTTATTTATAAACTCCAACGAGTTTTCGACAGAAAATTTATTTTGAAGATTTGGCAAGTTTCTAAATTCATTTGTTAACCATTTAGATAGGAGGTACGGAAGTAGGGGAGTTAATACCAGAAACAATAGGTCTCACCCTTTTGCCTGGCTTATGTATCTTAGGTAAACAATACATTTTTGGCATTTCTGGATTAGAAGTAGTCAGCTTATATCTAAGGGCTGGAGTAATAAGTGTGGGACAGGACTTCATCACATCCTGTGTTTTAACAATCATGCTCCTTAGGAGAGACTTTTTTAATGCTTTGTAGAGTCAATTGTTAAGCAATGTACCTACTCTATCAAAATAATCCTGTTTATCTAAAATAACAACCTTATTACTTTTGTCAGCCTTTAGATAAAAACATCCCTTGTTGCGCAATCCCTTAATAAGTTCATGGTCTTTTTTAATTGATTCACTGGTTTCACCTTTTCTATCTTTTAGGTTTTCCGAAATTTTAATTTTGCAAACTCTTCTAATGAATTCTTTAGACTGTTCGTATAAAGTGGCAATTGAACTTTCGATACCGGCAACGATATCTTCTAAAGGTGGTTTAGTATGACCTAGATTAAATTTTAAACCCTTATTTAAAAAAGCCAATTCGTCCTTATTAAAGGATTCTGAAGACTCGTTTTTAACAATTAATTCCTTATCAACTATTTGGGAAATTTTCAAAGACGTAGCATTTTTATCCAAATCAACGCCTAACTTTACAAGTTTTTTTTTGTGGTTAATAATCTTCTGTTGAAATTTATGATCATTAATTCCGAATACACGTCTTTGAAAATTGTTCCATTCTTAAAATTGGTATTCAGATAAATTGCGTGTGAGGGCCAAATGCAATTTATACAACTCCAATTCAAGTCTGCTTCTTTTGCTCTACAGATATTTAATTTCCATGTCTAACCATTTTCTTTTAGCAAATGTTATAACTGAATTACTCTTTCTACAATTGGCACTAACTTTAATGTTAATCAAATTTGGAAAACACCATGGCTTTTACAGTCTTTTAGAAATTTAATATCTGCTTGCAAATTTCTAACTTTAGAACTTTTATGATACCTGTTCATCTCCTATGGCCGGGTAGCCATCTTGAATAAAACCCTTTTACTGTGAAAGTTTTTGGTAGCTACCGATGATGACAGCGTGGCTGTCGAAATACGTATTGGAAACAAATTAAATGCTCGGTATTTTATTTCTACTACAAGTCATATTTTCCTGATATTTTGTCCAAATGCATGACTAGAAAATAAATGTTCGATAAAAATGCTAAACGCTCGATAAGTGCATTGAGTGCTCGGTATAAAATTTATATGCATCCTAAAGAAATAAATTTTTCGTGAAACTACTAGACGCTCGACTATGATGACGAACACCCGGTATAAAATTCAAATACCTATTAAAATAATAAACATTCGATAAACTTAATAGACGCACGATACAAAATAATGATGCTCTGTACAAAGGCAAATACTTGGGCAAATAATAATAGACAAAACATACGTACGATAATTACAATCAATGCTCGGTATGAAATTTACTTGCTTTATTCTGCTTGTTTTCTACTTACCTTTCATTAAAGACAATGATTTTATCCAGCTAAAATTACATACTCAGAATAATTGTAGTAAAAAAGTACATAACTTAATAAAATACAACACAGGTACTTGAAGAAGACATAAATAACGAAACAACACTTAAATGAAATAGATATGCAAAAAGGAAGAAAAAAATAATAGAAAGTTCCATGGTAATAACGTAGCATACAAGTCAATTGCTAACAGTTCAATTTTTTTTTAACTTTTGGGCTGTATTCGATCAGGGTCTTAATCTCCGTTTTAGTATGTTCGCTCATTTTAACGGTTGCTTTGGATACTATACTGCCGCAAGTATGAAGCAATTCCCATCGATATATAAATACATCTTTAGTATTGGCCTGATAATACAAATATACTGCAGAGGCCGATTGCTCTCCCGCGATATTTGACTTTATTGTACCGATAAACAGCATTAACGTTTCCACCAGTATCAACATTTTTATGAAAAAAACTCCAAATACCTTTTTCCTTCACTCATTTGAGAGCTATTTTCCTTCACTGATTTGAGAGCTAAAGTTTTGCTATTGAACATTTATTTGTTCTTTTCCACTTCTTATCTACTTTCTTCCTTCATTTCTTTGGCGCATGCTTAGCAAATACATCACTTTCACTTTCCTCAGATAAACTGTACTGATGAATCTCACCGTGACTCATACTTAAAGTCAGTTCTAACGTGATAATCAAACAACAAGGATAGTAATAAACACTCTGCAAATAAAACTGCAGATCACTCATATAACATACACTGATACGCACAGGTAAAAGTTTAAAGTTATTTCAATTCCTTCAACTGGACCTTGCGTTCCTCTTCAGCCAGTAACGGGAATTTCAGGATGGGTTCGAGAAATGAGGGTTGGAGCATGGAAGAGAGGCCAGAAAAGGTGGAGAACTACTGTCCCGGCATTTACCTCAGGGAAGGTACTCTAATGATTCGGGAAAACCACCTAAAAATTGAATCAAAGCAGACAGCTACGAGAATCGAACCCACGACCTGCCGAATGTTAAGCAGACATGTTAACCACTAATCCACAGAGCACTTAGTATTTTTTAGCGTGCAAAATACATTAAAATACCGAATGTTTATTACCACCCATACGTATTTAGCAGTTGTTAAATATTTGTGTGGTGAGGGGTTTTAACGAATTTGTGATATTTTCAAACCACAGGCTCCAGCAGTGTTTTATTTTATTCATAAAAGAACGCATGCCTAATAGAAAGGACTCTCAGCTTAAGAAGAGTGGCAGCTCGACATAACGAGCCAAAAGGCCATGGGTCTACTATAACAAACCAGTCATTCAAGATTTTGTAAATTTTGAATAAATAGCTATTTTTGTATTAAGGGCGTGAAGGAGGCGATTTTGGCCCGCGGCGGAATTATAAGCCAGAGGCCCGAAGGGCCGAAGGATTATAAAACGCCAAAGGGCCAAAATCGCCGTTCACGTCCGAAATGCAAACAAGATTTTTTGTAAAATCCACCATAAAGCTTTGAAAAATAAATGGCACGATTTGTTCTCAAAAATCAAATTGTTGTTGGTTGCCAATGTGATGCTGGTTTTTTAGGCCTTAGGACGCAAAAGGCATTATTTACGCCCGCAAATTATTTTTAGGCCTTAGGGCGCAAACGGCACTATTTACGCCCGCAAATTAATGCATAAATGACCATATTTTAGTACGATTTTACAAAAACATTATTTGTACGTAATTTGTATTATTATTCTCATTTTAAAGCTTAAACAAAGCACGAGTAATTTTTATTTCAGGATTTTAAGCTGCTGCTTGTTCTCCAAACGCAGCTTTTCGACAGTTTATAGACTGCAGCAGGGACCAGCGACAAGAAATAGATCAACAGGTAAGGATGTATTAACTTTCAATTGGAGCCACACCCGCCTCGCAAGTTCCGATAAAACTTCGGCCTGCGGTCCGCTACCTTCCATTAATTGTTATTTTTAAGTATTCAATTTCAGCGACTACATCACGTACAGCGTTGCTTCGCTCTATATCTTGCCGTAGATCAAGATGCTGATTCAATCTTCTTCTATTTTAAAATAAATCGATCATTTAATTAGAAACACACCAAACAAACGTATCGCATAGAGTTATGACGGGGTATCAATTATGAGCCGACATTTAAACGGAATTAAAAAATTAATAAGAGAAAAATATTCTTTGGCAAATTATGTTTATTTCTGTGTTCATATAATTAATCGATCCGTTCAAATATTTTCTGTACACCTATTTGGGATCTGCTCGATTTTCTATTCCCCTTCAAAGAACGAGAGCGCTAGACGAAATTGTTCAGCAAAGAATGACACAGTCGTCATTAACAAGATGGGTTTATGAATATAGAAAAGAACTGATAAGCGTTGCGAAAACTATAGAGAATGATGAAAATATTAAGTCAAAATCTATAATTGAACAAGCTGGTTCTTACAAACTTAGATCAAAGGACACGAATTGAAATTTTCATAAGCTTTCAAAAGATAAATACGTATCCAATCAAGATTAGACAGGACTTTGAAAATGAAATACAGAAAATACGCGATCAAATAGATAAAATTATTGACAACTATAATTTGGAATTTCTAGAACACGGAAAACTGACAAAGAACATGGGAAATAAACGACAATATATTAAATTGCGATGAACTGCCTGTGTTATTATGGTACAAAATTAAATACATAATTTAAATTCGAGCAAAAACATCCCAATTCTCAGGTTACTTTATATTATTGTGCTAACTTTGCCTGTCACTAATTTTTAGGCTAATTAAAAATGAAGTGTATTTATTACTTTTCAAAATAAAATGGTTAAATGCCCCTTTCTTAATATTTTATTGAACTGCAATACTTTTTAGGCTAACTTACGACGAAACACAAAAACTCCTCTCAGGTGGGTTCAGAATTTGGCTATATTCGTAAATTATTTTAAATTTTAGACTATTCGTCCCAAAGTAGCTCATATGCGCAAAACTACGTATTATTCTTAACCTCAATCTGACAGATAAACACAGAACTTTCGCCAGTGCAATAAGCGTCAATTTGAAAGTTTAAAATCGTGAAATGAAGCAAGGAAACCTCAGGTAAGTTGATTTAGGTAATTATCGCGCTTGGCAACAAACCTCCACGAATTTGTTTATAAGTGTGACGTAGATAGACGCCAACAATCACTTGTTTCTGGTGGCTTAGAAATTCTTGCAAATTTGCAGATTCTGGTAACACTATGCTAATTACGAAAATTGGGGCGTAACTGGACTCATGAAAATGCGATATGCTTCTTCTGCAGGCTATATTCTCGGAATTCAACAACTTTCCCGAGCTCTCAACACTCAATTATAGCTAGATCGTACCTATGATACCGCGATCTGCTAAGGTTAAATGGAAATTAATTTTGATAACAACTACACATAAACAGAGTAAAGTTTGATTACATGATTCTTAATATTAACATTTTCTTAAATCTAAAAATTGTCATTATTACTTATAGCTAGCATTTCTTTCTCGTTACACACACATGTTTTAAAATCACTGCTCTGCTTTTGCACTTTGTTTTTATTAATGCACTGGTATTCGAGTTTTTACACGTCACTTGCGTTTCTTGTCTTCCGTTGCCTAATTACGGACTGCTCTCTGCGATTTCAATTTTATCCTTATCTTGCTTTCATCTACCTTTCAGATTGCTTGCCTTTTCACCGGTCTGTGCTTTTATTAATAACTACGCTCATTTAGTATGCACATAACAAACCTTTTGTGTCAATTAATTTCGTTTGGTCTGGCTTTCAATATGCACAAACCTATCATTTTAATTATAGTACCTTACTCAAACTTCAAATTCAAACCTTATGAAATATGCTTTGCTTATGCGTGCCTTTATCCGTCTAAGTACTACTTCTTGCATCTCATTACCAATGCATTTAATACTTTTATTACTGTTTAAATTGCAATTACATAAAATATCTTAACCATTTCAATATGTATAGACCGTCTTATGCAAAGCAACGCTTACATTTGAGTATTATCAGTTTACAACTACTTTAACAATATTTACTAAACGGAACATATGTATTTACGTTAAGCATAATCTTAGCGCTCATTTCTTGAATACACTTTACGCGGTATTCTTTTCGTACTTTCAAATACTCGATACAGCTGTTCTACGGTTATTCTTTGCACAGCACCTTCCATCGCTTCTTTTAATTCGTCCAATGTATGCAATCGATTCTGGTAAATTATATTTTTTAAATGACAGAATACAAAGTAATCCAGAGAAGTAAGATCTGGCGGCCTTGCCGGTAAATTTCTTCTCCCGATAACTCCGTTATCATAATACGCTTCAATAAACTGACAAGTTGCTCGGGCAGTACGCGCAGTGGCATTGTCAAGCTAAAAGTAACCCTCCTGGAGCTCATCATCACCAGGTGAAAATGGCATAATTATAATCGGGTCTAGGACATATCGCCGAATGGACAAAACGCCGAATCGTATTTTAATGCCCAAAACTCCGCCCAAAACGCCGAATTCGTTTGAGTGGACAAATCGCCGAAAATGCCCAAAACGCCGAATGCTGTCGGTGGACATATCGCCGAAAATAGACAAATCGCCGAATTAGTTGGCGTGAACAAAACGCCGAAAATGCCCAAAACGCCGAATTCTCTCGGTGGACATATCGCCGAAAATGGACAAATCGCCGAATGCTGTCGGTGCACATATCGCCGAAAATAGACAAATCGCCGAATTAGTTGGCGTGGACAAAACGCCGAAAATGCCCAAAACGCCGAATTCTGTCCGTGGACATATCGCCGAAAATGGACAAAACGCCGAATGCTGTCGGTGGACATATCGCCGAAAATAGACAAATCGCCGAATTAGTTGGCGTGGACAAAACGCCGAAAATGCCCAAAACGCCGAATTCTGTCCGTGGACATATCGCCGAAAATGGACAAATCGCCGAACCGTGTAAAATGACCCCACATGGATCGGAAAGTTGGCATCGCTCGATTTTGTTCAAAACCCCCGTTTGTGTCGGTGGACATATCGCCGAAAATGGACAAATCGCCGAATTAGTTAGCGTGGACAAAACGCCGAAAATGCCCAAAACGCCGAATGTTGTCGGTGGACACAACGCCGAAAATGGACAAATCGCCGAATTAGTTAGCGTGGACAAAACGCCGAAAATGCTCAAAACGCCGAATGCTGCCGGTGGACATATCGCCGAAAATGGACAAATCGCCGAATTAGTTACCGTGGACAAAACGCCGAAAATGCCCAAAACGCCGAATTCTGTCGGTGGACATATCGCCGAAAATGGACAAATCGCCGAATTAGTTACCGTGGACAAAACGCCGAATCCTGTGAGTGGACATATCGCCGAAAATGTCCAAAACGTCGAATTAGTGGGCGTGTACCAAACGTCAAAGATGTCGAAATCACCAATTCCTGTTAGTGGGTATGGTACAAATTAAGGATGCAGAATATTTTACGGCCAAACAAATAGCGAGAATTGTTTTCAAGTTGTTATTTTTAAGTTACAACAATAATAAATTCAACTAGCAATTGCTGCCAGCATAAACAACACCTGTAAACAAATAGTTGATATTCTAACTAAAATTTTTGATATCCCGTGTGCATTTTTGTGATTGAGTATTGAGGGTGGTGTCATTTTGTTCCTTATGCTGGGACCCGCGACTGGGATGAGCGAGGGGGCTATTTGGGGACAAGTTATTATTTTAAAATATAAATAAAGTAAATATGTTTTAAAAACCAGAATATCTATTTCATATTCTATATCGCGCATATACTGCAACTTATAATCTGATAAAATAACGTGATAATTGACCGCCATTGAATCCAAAATGGCGAACTTTAATTTTTTTATTTAAAAAACTCTTTGAATATAAAACAACAGGAAGGAGCATTTACCAGATGAGGTTGCGTCGAGAATGGAGGTTGCATATGGCGGATAGTTGTTTCCGTTTGACACTGGCGTACTGTCTGTAAAGGATATATTATGGGTTTATTATATGTCAAGGATCAACATTTTATGTATTTCTACACATTTATATCGGGTGATTATAAATGTTTTTCCATCAAGCTACTATGAAATATTTGTTATATGAATAATATGTAGGTGGCACTGTAAGTCTATGTCAAATTCGAAGTTAGCAGGTTAGGTTTTGCGTCAGTCTTGATTATAAAATCACCCGGTATATTAATGCCTAGACAAGCTATTAGGTTTGCTTATTGGAATGTATATACAGTCTGTTCAACAAAAAAGGCCCCGCCTTCTAGCTACTTTATTATTTATTTTAGACCCAATAAACCTGATATAAAATCAAATGACACATAAAAACCTATATTTTAACACAATTAAGAAATTTGTATCTTCAATTGTTTCAGAGTGGTGACGTCACTTGCATTTTTTTTTAAATGACACTGTATATATTTTTTTTCATTTTCTGGTAGAGGTTTTTTTTCTCTTTTCAACAATATAAATATTTCATGCACTTGCATAAAAAAATTTTCGTGAAAAATTACAAAAACTTTTTCACAGTGGGAGGCCATGATACAAAACTGTAAACAAAAGTGTAACTCAGAAAACCAAAACAAATAGTAGCCAAACGCTTTAACTATCAGATTTCAGAATAATCTGAAGTGTTTATTGTTTTGTTTTTCTGAGTTACACTTTTATTTATAGTTTTGTATCGTGGCCTCCCACCGATAAAAAAGTTTTTTAATTTTTCTCGAAAATTTTCTTATGTAAGGGCATAAAATATTTATATTGTTGAAAAGAGAAAAAAAAACCTCTACCAGAAAATGTAAAAAAATATATATAGTGTCATTTAAAAAAATTGCATGTGACGTCACCACTCTGAAACAATTAAAGATAATTTTTTTTTGATAGTGTTAAAATGTAGGTTTTTATGTGCCATTTGATTTGATATCAGGTTTATTGGGTCTAAAATAAATAATAAAGTAGCTAGAAGGCGGGGCCTTTTTTGTTGAACAGACTGTATATGAATTAAATAAATTATTATTTATTATTATTATATTATAATTGTTTTACTGAGTTTAAAAATTGTCGTTATTTGTATTAAACAAATTTTAATAAAAAAACATTATGTAAGTTAATTCACATTAACATTAATTTAACGAGTTTCTGCTACAATCGCAAAATTTATATGGTGATAAATATAGAATAAGTTGATCTCTGAAACTTCTTTGTGGCGTGAATTCATAATTCATATTCTTATATGGGTATTTCGCCACTCTGCAAATTAAAATTATAATAACGAAAATATTAACAACGAACGTTTCGAGGGACAATCTGCCCTCGTTATCAACGAATAACAATTAAAACTAACAAGAAACTTATCTTTTTTTCACTGGAAGGAAAAACGACCAACCTCCAATGAATTTTTTGACAAGTTGGAGTTTTAACAAATTTATTTATTCTAATTTTTCTTAAATTTATTTATTTCCAACAGACAAATATAAATATTTCTAATATATGTATTTTTAAAAATAAATTATAAATTGACTTAGGTATACATTTTTAATAAAAGTAGTAAATAGACCACATAAGGAAACCTTCTTGTGCTTGGCCTTTTTCTACAGTACCTTAAATTTTACTAGAATTGTTCTAAGCTTTTCTATATTGACTGCACTTTTTTATTTGTATGTGTTGTTTCACAAGATTGTCTAAATATATTTTGTTAATCGGTTGTTATTTCGTCATTGGTCAACGCACAAACATCTAACAGAAATCCTAGAAATGCAAGTTTATAATGTGTTTACTGCATTCAGTCTAGACACTATATATTATATACTAGCTGACCCGGCAAACGTTGTTTTGGATTATGACATGATGGGGAAAGCCTTTCAAACCATTAAGCACAGAATGATAAAAGTATGACTACAAATAGAAAGTCGTACAGTGTATAGAAAAACACACTTTGGATATTTTCCAGTTTTCCGACTGTCCCTTTGGATTTTTCTGAATTGTCTTTTTTTGCTAAACCACCTCGGGAGTTAGGCGAACAAAACAAAAAAAAATCATCCAAATCGGTCCAGTCGTTCTCGAGTTTTTGCATTACTAACACACGGTGAGTGATTTTTATATATACAGATTATATTGCTTAAATAATGTGCAATCATTTATCCAAAATGAATAATTGGCCCAGTCAACAGCGTGTTTCTTGTGTTAATCAATTCGTCAAAACTAATTTTGTGATTTCAACCGAACGCGCCTCTTGCGAGAGAACAATGCGGGCATTAAAATTCGGACGAAAAGCCCAATGCGGTGGAAATGCCGAAAACGTCATAGGTACCTGGGACATTAGAAGAATTAACAAATTCTCAACATTCTGTTACATACAATAGGTACGCTTAGGCGGTACAAACTTATTTTCGTGAACAAACTTTGTTATCAATCATGGATTTGGAGTACTTTTTCTGCCATATTACCCAAAGAATTATTTGAATAACTTGGCATTTTTCCTTGAAGAATTCATTAGCAAGCGCAGTACTATATAACACAGGCAAAGTTGTGGTATGAGCGTTACATGTTTTTCTTCTTATAAATTTATAAAAAAGGCCACACTCCACAACTCAGGAATGCCAGTTGATCCAATATTAACTTCCAATAGATTTGAGTACAGCTATTATTATGTGCAATTCTCATGGAATGATCACCCAATTTTCGGTTAAAAAATGCCATCTTTAGATGTATCAAAGGCCGTTGTAGTCGACGGTTTACAGTCAGAACTAACTTTTCCAGTTTGGTGATGCAGGAGTAATGGTAAAACAGATATGTGTATTTTGTGTCTGCTATCATATACCATGGAATTGTGGGTAGACAGAGTTATTAGCACTTGATTGGAACTATAAGTCTGACTTAAATTAACAATTTCGCCTAGCAACCATATGATGTCTTACGTTGCAACTTCTGTTAGATAATGACGGAACATCAACAATCATAGTCGACCTTTTTGTTTAGCACCCTTTGGAAGGAACCAGAACAGTGTGTAAATTGTTTCCGGAAATGTTTTAGAAATGTAAGCACACTGGGCCATAAATACCGCCACTACCTCTTTTATTTTTTATGGCACTTAAACATTTTATAAGTTTGCTATTTGTTTTGTATAATCGATTACCTTTAATTTGATACCCAACAAGTTCATGTTTAGTTTTTTCTTTGAATATAAAACGACAGGAAGGAGTCTGGTCTTTTATTGGCCGTACTTAAAAGTGCGACTGAAATCGCCATATGCAACCTCCAAGTATGACTCATTTGTGGTAGTTTATTTATGGTAGTTGTCAAATAACGTGATCATAGGGGTATAATTTTTGCATTTTAATTGTATAAAGCTTTAGTCAATGCGTACTTATTTTCAGATGTTTATTTACAAGCTGGTTGGTAATTAAAATTAAAATATTGACTGTCCTGAACTGCCGGCAAGACTTAACTTTCATATCTGATATAAGAACGAGAAATGGTCTCACATTTGTTAATACTTGTCCTAGGACAAATTCCTATAAAAATTCATCACTTTTTGCAAGCACTGCATCATACATTCTTATTAATAATCAAATTGACATATTCCACTGTGACTTGAAAGGTTTTTCTAAGGATTTGTTGTATACTGTAAGTTTATTGTAATCTTAGGTTGGTTTTCGACTGTATAATAGAAATTATGTTTGAGTTAGTTCTAAATATGAAATTGTAGACTTTCTATAATTGGGCTTCCTGTCTGTTGGAAATAAATAAATTTAAGAAAAATTAAAATACATAAATTTGTTAAAACTCCAACTTATTCTATATTTATCACCATATAAATTTTGCGATTGTAGCAGAAACTCGTTAAATTAATGTTAATGTGAATTAATTTACATAATGTTTTTTTATTGAAATTTGTTTAATACAAATAACAATTTTTAAACTCAGTAAAACAATTATAATATAATAATAATAAATAATAATTTATTTAATTCATATATACAGGGTGTAGAAATGCTTTACGCAAAATAGGAATTTTAATGGTAATTCTTTCATATGACAATATTTGCTTCCCTAATTATTTTAGAGCAAACTTGTACATAGGTTTTTTGTAGAGCATACAATTCTGCATCCATTGATGCCATCATTTTTCTCATTTTAAGTCAGAAAACCTAATAATGAAATAAACTAGAATTATCATTTTTTCAAAAATCAGTGCAAATTGTGAAGTGGTGGTATGCTGGAAGCAGATCAGGTGCAATAAGTGCCATGGTTGCAGCTACATTTGATAGATGCAAACAAATAAACAGCAAACTAATTTGTTGATGCTTCAACAATTTCAAGGCACCACTGATTTGTCTAAAAATGGCAATTTTATTTCTTTAAATTTTCGGTTTTCCGAAATGTAAAATGACAAATGCTGGCATAAATGGATACAGAATTTTTTTCTCTACAAAAAACTTCCATACAAGTTTGCTCTAAAATAATTAGGGAAGCACATATTTTCATATGAAAAAATTACCATTGAAATCCCTATGCTGCGTAAAGCATTTCTACACCCTGTATACATTCCAATAAGCTAACCTAATAGCTTGTCTAGGCCGGGTGATTTTATAATCAAGACTGACGCAAAACCTAACCTGCTAACTTCGAATTTGACATAGACTTACAGTGCCACCTACATATTAATCATATAACAAATATTTCATAAGTAGCTTGATGGAAAAACATTTATAATCACCCGATATAAATGTGTAGAAATACATAAAATGTTGATCGTTGATATATAATAAACCCATAATATATCCTTTACAGACAGTACGCCAGTGTCAAACGGAAACAACTATCCGCCATATGCAACCTCCATTCTCGACGCAACCTCATCTGGTAAATGCTCCTTCCTGTTGTTTTATATTCAAAGAGTTTTTTAAATAAAAAAATTAAAGTTCGCCATTTTGGATTCAATGACGGTCAATTATCACTTTATTTTCTTAGATTATAAGTTGCAGTATATGCGCGATATAGAATATGAAATAGATATTCTGGTTTTTGAAACATATTTACTTTATTTATATTTTAAAATAATAAGTTATCCCCAAATAGCCCCCTCGCTCATCCCAGTCGCGGGTTCCAGCATAAGGAACAAAATGACACCACCCTCAATGCTCAATCACAAAAATGCACACGGGACATCAACAATTGTAGTTAGAATATCAACTATTAGTATACAGGTGTTGTTTGTGCTGGAAGCAATTGCTAGTTGAATTTATTATTGTTGTAACTTAGAAATAACAACTTGAAAACAATTCTCGCTATTTGTTTGGCCGTAAAATATTCTGCATCCTTAATTTGTACCATACCCACTAACAGGAATTGGTGATTTCGACATCTTTGACGTTTGGTACACGCCCACTAATTCGACGTTTTGGACATTTTCGGCGATATGTCCACTCACAGGATTCGGCGTTTTGTCCACGGTAACTAATTCGGCGATTTGTCCACCTACAGAATTCGGCGTTTTGGGCATTTTCGGCGTTTTGTCCACGGTAAGTAATTCGGCGATTTGTCCATTTTCGGCGATGTGTCCACCGGCAGCATTCGGCGTTTCGGGCATTTTCGGCGTTTTGTCCACGCTAACTAATTCGGCGATTTGTCCATTTTCGGCGTTTTGTCCACCGACAACATTCGGCGTTTTGGGCATTTTCGGCATTTTGTCCACGCCAACTAATTCGGCGATTTGTCCATTTTCGGCGATATGTCCACCGACACAAACGGGGGTTTTGAACAAAATCGAGCGATTCCAACTTTCCGATCCATGTGGGGTCACTTTACACGGTTCGGCGATTTGTCCATTTTCGGCGATATGTCCACGGACAGAATCCGGCGTTTTGGGCATTTTCGGCGTTTTGTCCACGATAACTAATTCGGCGATTTGTCCATTTTCGGCGATATGTCCACCGAGAGAATTCGGCGTTTTGGGCATTTCGGCGTTTTGTCCACACCAACTAATTCGGCGATTTGTCCATTTTCGGCGATATGTCCACCGACAGCATTCGGCGTTTTTGGCATTTTCGGCGATCTGTCCACTCAAACGAATTCGGCGTTTTGGGCACGATTCGACGTTTTGGGCATTAAAATACGATTCGGCGTTTTGTCCATTCGGCGATATGTCCAGGTCCCTTATAATCGACAGTTCTAACCTAAAATAGAAACCTTCAGTAAAACCTTTCAATAATTAATAAAAAGGAAGAATTGACTTACTTTTGCCACAATCGTGGATGCTAATGTTAGTTTTCAAAGAACTGTTGTTAAAAATAGCGAAAAATATTGAAATGAGCGGAAAATTGAAATTTACAAAATACAAACAAGCTGAAAGTGATAGCTGATAAACAGCTAACTTTACTGCAGACACTTGACATAGATATTGATAACCTGCGCGGAAGAAAGTTTTTTTCGGTCAGTCTGTCTTGATCTCCCGGTAGATACAGATGTGAAGTCTAAAATATGCTTATTGTCGTCAAAATATTACTTTTATTTAACTAACAGTTTTAGAGTTAAATCAAAAACAGGCTCCATTTTATTTTTGAAGATGCTCATCCTGTATATATTTGACCAAAGGTACATTCGGTTTCGCGCCTGGTCGACATATAATCCGCATGGAAAATATCGTCTTCTTCTAACAAATAGTTTTTGAGCTATACCGCCAACAGACGGACAGACAGAAGACAAACGCACAGACGGACAGACAGATAGACGGACAGAACAGAACGTCTTTTTAGACGAGGGAAATAAAAGGGCGAAAAAATGGTAATACCCATAAAGAATAAAACACTACAATTACTAACGTTTACCGAGGATCAACTAATTTTCTCACAAACCGGGGAAGGTGAGCCAGGATATGTGAGTTCGATCCCCACTTACTGCAATAGCCACAAAATCTTAAGATTACTTCACTATGATTCTTCAATCCGGCTTTGGCAATCGTGATGTCTCTTTCTCTCTCTCTCTTTCCGGTATCATGGGTCCTGTTGGTTCCTTCCGGTGCCTAAAAGATTTCCCAATATGTTCGGTTCATCCAATTTCCTTGTTGTATATTTCCTTCCTTCATTGCTGTACCAATTTCTTCGCACCAGCTCTTTCTCAGTCTCCTTTGCTTCCTCCTTTCTGCTAAATTTTTTGGTAGTACTACCGACAATTTCTGGAATGGCACGTTATCATATGATTTAGTGAAATCTATCATCACCAGATGAAGCTCTCTTGCCTGTTTCTTTTGTATTACCTATCTGGAAAAGTGTAAATTATATCCAAAACTGATCTATCTGCTCTAAACTCGCTTTGCTTTTCTGCTTCTTTATCTTTATACGGTTCTTCGATTACTTTGCTAGTGTTTAATACGGCAATTTCTCTGTAATGACTACATATATGTATTCTTCCTTGTTTATGTATGGAAGGTCCCGGGTGGTGTAGCTTGAACTAGCGTCCACGTACGATCAGTAGAGTTAAGCAACGCTCTCTCTGGTCAGAACTTGGATGGGAGCTCAACGGCTGCTTTTCTCGGCGCCTCATGATACGGCTGCCACGGAAATAGTTGGTCACGAATGTCACAATAACATCATGGCAATCGTTAGTGGGGTTGGAAGCCCCCATAAAAATGTACAGGGTTATTCATTATAAATTACCCACCCCTTATCATCGTTATTATTGCCTATAGAAAAAAAAGTTTTAAATAAAAGTTATGTGGTTATAACTGAAT
Organism: Agriotes lineatus; assembly: GCA_940337035.1. Taxonomy (NCBI): domain Eukaryota; kingdom Metazoa; phylum Arthropoda; class Insecta; order Coleoptera; family Elateridae; genus Agriotes; species Agriotes lineatus. Next base: position 84,454 of record CALNHX010000232.1, read on the forward strand.
TTTGTTAAAATGCTATCAAAAGTACAGTGGGGTGCATAATTAAGGGGATACAAAAAAGTAATATATTTTTTTAAATGGAACACTCTGTATATTATTAAATTTTTGGAACGACCTTTCTTTCCTGATTTCAAAAATATACCATATGTTACCCTTACCTTATACCGTTTTTGAGTTATTAAACGTTGAATATCTCAGTTAAACTAGTTACTGTAAATAGGAATTATTAAAGTAAGCTATGAAAATGCAACTATTTTGTTTGATAAGTGACATTTCTTTAATGAAATAATAAAAATTAGTTATCATTTATTTATATTTAAATTTCCTGAATAAAACTTTGTTATATTTAATAATGTTAACTAGTTTAACTAAGATATTTGACGTTTAATAACTCAAAAACGGTATAAGGTAAGAGTAACATATGGTATATTTTTGAAATCAGGAAAGAAAGATCATTCCAAAAATTTAATAATATACAGGGTGTTCCATTTAAAAAAATATATTACTTTTTTGTATCCCCTTAATTATGCACGCCACTGTACTTTTGATAGCATTTTAACAAAATGCAGTTATAACCACATAACTTTTATTTAAAACTTTTTTTTCTATAGGCAATAATAACGATGATAAGGGGTGGGTAATTTATAATGAATAACCCTGTACAGCGACGCCTATAATTGGCCTAACGGCTGTTGGCTGCGTACCAAAATAAAATTAAAAGATATTATGCTGTTTTCAGTTACTGAAACATCTTTTTTAGTTTCGTTTTTCATAAGTTGGTTTGTGATTTCCCCCAGTCCGTGCGCCTTTGTATTCCTTAATATCCTCACTATCTTTCTTATTGTATTTTGGCTAACTTCTATGTTTGTATGTGCTTCTCTTTGAAATAGCGGATCTCTACTGTGAAATTGTGGTAGATCCCCTGTTGATAATTATTTCTAATAATGGCTTTCGATGATTGTTTGTAACGTTATCCTTTCATTGTGTGGTGATTTCAGCTATTTCATAAGTCTAAGCTTCCCTGTTTCTTTTTCCTGCTATGTAGGATTCGATCTCCTTATGTCTATTTTTTTCACCATATCTGTGTTACTTTATTTACTTTGTACGTTTGACAAATCTTTGTTGTTCTTTGTATGCTTTCTTCGCTGTTTTTCTTTGTGTTTACTTACTTAGATGGCTTCTCAACCCAAGTTGGTTATTGCTTGCGCTTTAGTCGTTTAATTAAACTAAATGGAATTGTTCCTAACGAGATTGAAGAGAAATTTTTATACAGGGTGATTTATAACCTTGGTCCGCTTTTATTTCTTATTTTTATAAATAGTCTTCCTAAATTAGTGCAATATAGTAAATGCTTACTCTTTGCAGGTGATTTTAAGTTATTTTTAACGATACGTACTCTAAATGATGTAAATTATTTACAAAGGGATTTGGAGTCCTAATTCCAAGTGCAATAGACATGAGTAGTGATACCACCGCAAAAATAGTCGACATAACTTTGACTACTCATGGTATTATAAGTGACAATTTATTTTTGGGCAGACCAACGTTTGCCGGGCCAGCTAGTATTTTATACATATTTATATAGATTCCTTACGTTATAATAAATCGATTAAACTTAATATACCGTAGTACAAAGTTCCTTCAGTAAGAAGTTATAGGGCCTTAAAGTAAAATTTTTTATTTTTGATTTTTTTGGTAATTTTCACAAATGTAGAGATATCGATTTGAATTTTGGTATACCTACTTACTATTACATAATGCACTAATAGGAACCATTTCATAAACTAAACTTGACTGTAAAGGGCACTTTACCTAACTTTCAAAACTTTTTTTAGCTCTAACTTCGTTGTCTATAACATTTTTTACAATTTTATGTTATCATTTGAAAAAAAATTAAAATACACAAAAATAATGTACTCTTAGTTCATAAGCGAAAGAGCAACCGTTTACCTTAAAATGCCCATCAAAGGTTTTTGGTTGTCATTAACATGCGCAATTATCAAGTAGCCATGATCACAAAAACAATAGTCATCTAGTAAAAAACAATGATAAGTTAATTAATGACATTAGTGACATAAGAATTTGTTCTTTTATGTTTAAGAAAATGCCGCTACATAACGAATTCTCCAATGCTGAAAGGTTCGTTATGTCGCAGCATTTTCGTAAGCAGAAAAAAAAACTGACGTCACCAACGCCATTAATTGATTTGTTGTTGTTGTTTACCAGATTACGATCATTACCCATTGTTTTTGTGATCATGACTACTTAATAATTGAATGTCTTAATGACAACCACAAACCTTTGATGGGCGTTTTAAAGTAAACGGTTGCTTTCACGCTTATGAACTAAGAGTATATTATTTTGTGTATTTTAATTCTCTTTTAGATAACAACCTTAAATTGTAAAAAATGTTACAAATAACGAAGTTAAAGCTAAAAAAAGTTTTGAAAATTAGGTGCCCTTTACAGTCAAGTTTAGTTTATGAAATTTTTCCCATTACTGAACTACAAAATAGTAAGCATGTATACAAACTTCAAATCGATATCTCTACATTTGTGGAAATTAACAAAAAAATAAAAAATCAAAAATTGAACTTCAAGTCCCTATAATTTCTTACTGAAGGGACTTTGCACTAAGGTATATTAGGTTTAATCGATTTATTATGACGTAAGGATTCTATGACTAATCGGTGTCCCATTCTTTTTGGGACACCCTGTATATGTTTTATGTTTATAGTAGTCTACCTGTTTGTTAACTTTAGCTGGTGTACTGTACACATATTTATGATTCTTTCTCCAGTATCATTTTTTTCTTCCTTTCCGAACTTACTCACTATTCTGCCATTGTTCTTGCTGCCTACTCTTCCGTTGAAATCGCCTATGATATACAATTCTCCTTTCTTCCCCTGTTCGCTTAACAGTTCATTTGTCAATAAAACTTTTCTTTTTCTGTAACTGATTCTTTGTCATCTGATGCGTATATGCCAAAAATTGTCAGTCTTTCCTTATTTCTACGTTCACTTTTATTAACCTGTCGTCAATATTGGTTTCCAACATTTTATATTATGGTTTTTATATTTTCCTTGATCATAATGGACACTTCTCGTTTTCCTTGTTTGTCGTTCGCCACCCTACTACATATGTGTATATGTGGGCATATCTATATTCCATTTCCTTATTTGTTTGTTGCTGTGAGCACTATTACGTCTATTTTTATGCTTGAAATTTCATTGATGACTTCCCGGATTTTTCTACTAATACCTTGAACGTCCCGGATACCAGTGATCATTGTATGCTTTTTTGTATTTTGCTGGATTTATTTTTCGCTTCTACGGGTTTTGAAATTGCACTTCGAGTACTCCAAACAGAACTATTTAGTTAGCGCAGGTCAATATCCAGAAGTAAATGTGTTCTTCGGAAGCAGTTAAAAGCAGAAGCCAAAAACCGTAAAATAAACTCATCGTTGAAGTACTATAGTTGCCAATGACAAATGGGACAATTATTATGCCATATTTTACTTTTCCTTTTTCCTGGTCTCACCGTTGTTCCATACATCTTAACTTTGCAATCTGCTGACATATACCGAGTGATAACCCAAACCTGGCCATAGGGATTTAACATGGGAAACGGTTTTTGCATGATTTGTAGTACCTACTTCGCAGTTTACTTCTTTCTACTAAACAGCTCCATTTTACTAATGTTAATTAAATTTAATGAGCTGTTTAGTAGGAATTAATGAAGTAGCTGCCAGAAGTCCCATGTTAAATTCCTATGGTCAGATATGACAGTTTTCACTCTGTATATACAGGGTGTCTCAAAATTGACGCCCGTGCTTCTGGGATTTGATTCAGAGAGCTAAAAGAACTCGAAAATAGAGAGTGGAAAATTTTCCGTTTGTGTTTTGTTATCGAGTTATCAATTAAAACAAAAATTTAAAATATAAACTTTAAACTTTATTAAATACTAATAATATTTGAAAACAAGTTATTTTACACATCTGTTGTCACAAAATGTGTTCAAATAGGTCTACCCCCCTACTTCAAGGCAAACATTCGCAACGATTTATCATTGAAGTGCGAACGCTCTGTATAGTCCAGTCACTATGTCATTTTTGCTTGAAAGTGAAGGGAAATTTGAAATTTCTTTTTTGGGGTAGTGGTGAGGTCCAGCAAAGCTTAACTTCAAGTTGTCGACCAAAATTTCCTATGTGCTATTTCCGCTATCTTGATAAAATGGGTGCGTTTGATTTTTTGTGATAAATCGGTTCCTGTTAACACTACATGAAAATAATGTAGACATCTTTGTAAGAATTTTGAATGTTCTACAATTTATGTTCTATTACTTTTCGCGTAGGAGAGATATTTGTCGAGATATCGAACGCGAAAGAAGAGCGTGAAAGGGTCGAGATTTTTTTCCAGCTTCTGGGCTTGTGTCTCATTTCTCTTTCTATTTAGCGAAAAAGTAGCCATTATCAAACTTGTAGAGGTTGAAATAGCTTCAATTTGACCTATTATAAATTGATATACGACTAAAATTACGACTTGTAGAACGGGGCCAAAGTTGTCAAGTCGGCGCTTAATTTTTATTTCATGTATCGTACTATTACGTAGATGACATAACAAACTTCATTGCATTATTGAAATCATTATATTTCATCAAGTAGATAGTATACAGCATTATATGATTGTATATTAAAAATAATAAAAATAATAATAATAATAACGAAGGTCTTTATTAAATTATTACAAAATTACACAGAAAAAATAAACGTAATATTGTCTTGGGCGAAGTTCAACTTGATAGAAAAACAGATCTATCCGCTGTTCTTCCACTTAACCCGGTGAAAAACAAAAAGAAAATAAAACAAAAAATCCAACGATCTGCTTTGGCGCCAGGCGAAATATTACGCACAAAACAGCTATGGGCGGTGTTTAGTGATATAGCAATTTACTAAGTGTCTTATTTTGGACCCTAATAATTAATTCATTGAGGTTTATCCATAAAATTTTTAAAAATAACTTTTAATTTTGACGTACAATAGCCTTTTACTACATTTGGTAACGAATTATAGCATTTAATTATTCTGTAAGAAAACGATCGATTGAAAAATTTTGACTTATGTTGAAGTGGAGTCAGCGTTCCTTTAAATCATATATTTAAAGTATGTACGTCGGTTCTAAACTTTATTTTGTTGAATAAGTAACTCGGTGATCTACTCAAGATGATCTTGTGGAAATGACATGCAGAATGAAGGAAGCGCCTTTCTTGAATCTTTCAGCTTATAAGAATTTTATTTCTTCATATTTTCGTATTCCAAATATGAGGCGTAAACATGAGTTCTGAATTTTCTGAATTCTAGCAACATTACCTAAAGCTACTTAAATGGGAATGATAAACAACGTCACATAATCAAGACAGGACAAGATTGATGCATTACACAAAACGATTTTCACATTTACACTTAAAAATTGTCGATCTGATAAATAAGTTTCAAGGAAGTATATGACTTTTGCAGACATTTTGAAATATGTTTAGTAAATTTAAAATCATTATCAAGATAAAGACCCAAGTTTTTGACATCATCAGAAACTGAGATTCTATCCTGGCCTACTAATAAATTTAATTATTTAGAAATTTCTTAACCGATCTGCTATAACAGAAATGTCAAAAATAACAATTTACGTATTGGAAACTTGAAATATAACGATTCTCATGATGCAATGAAGTTTACTATGCCATTTATGTAGTAGTATGATACATAAAATAAAAATTAAGCGCCGACTTGACAACTTTGGCCCGCTCTACAAGTCGTAATTTTAGTCGCATATCAATTTATAATAGGTCAAATTGAAGCTATTTTCAACCTCTACAACTTTGATAATGACTACTTTTTCGCTAAATTAAAAAGAGAAAAGAGACACAAGCCCAGAAGCTCGAAAAAAAATCTCAACCCTTTCACGCTCTCCTTTTGCATTCGATATCTCGACAAATATAGCTCCTACGCGAAAAAGTAATAGAACATAAATTGTAGAACATTCAAAATTCTTACAAAGATGTCTACATTATTTTCATGTAGTGTTAACGGGAACCGATTTATCGCAAAAAAATCAAACGCACTCATTTATCAAGATGGCGGAAATAGCACATAGGAAATCTTGGTCGACAACTTTGAAGTTAAGCTTTGATAGACCCTCCAAACACGCCAAAAAAGGAATTTCAAATTTCCCTTCACTTTCCAGCAAAGGCCTTATTTTTGGACATAGTGACTGGACTAGTAGCATATTTTCGTCAAATGACGCAACAGCAGCGTGAATGCGAGCTACGACATCTTCAGGATTCACAACAGGTAAGCACACAAAACCGAAGGAAATACTCAATACGACAGAACGATTAATAATCTTTAACATCGCCATAGCCACCTTATTGAATTATGTTACACAACAAATTGGAGCGACCGGGCGATAGAAGTTATTATTTACATTTTCGTCAATAAGTCGATAACAGATGACAATCGGAAAATTTTCCACTCTTCATTTTCGATTTCTTTTAGCCCCCTGCATCAAATCCCAGAAGCACGGGCGTCAATTTTGAGACACCCTGTATACATAGTTGAATGTCGGCTTTCACGACCGTTGTCGATGATGGCAAGGTCTTCCGGGTTATGTCGTGGTCTTTGATTTAAACCTCACGTTTTGCTGATCATGCTGTCAGTTTTTCAGAAGCTTTCTAAAGACTGATTTTGCAGTCTCATGCTTCTCGTTATATACCGGTGAATCGTTTCGGCTGTTTATGCAAATATTTTGTGCAACTGAGTTGTTATTCTGCTTGGTTGTTCACGTCAAAATATGAAAATAACGAGTATTACGAAGATATACGAAATATAGATCAAGAATAATGTTGGAAGTAATACGAAAGACGAAGAAAAATACGTTACCAGGAATAACGTAATTATAACAGAATTAACAGAACAAAAAGAGAAACATTAAATTACTGAAAACAATGTTAAATGCATGTTTCAAGGGAGCAACATACCGTATGATTGGAACATTTCAGCAACAGTACTACTACACAAGGAGGGGGATAAAATAGGCTGAAGAATTATGGGCCTGTATCATTATTATCGCAGCTATACAAACTAATGACAAGAATAATAATTGCATACTAGGCTTTAACAAACTGAAATATTATGAACCCACAAAGCAAACAATAAGGACGCAATAGAGAAACCCAATGAATACAATTTATTATCGTATAGATTTTATAGATTATCAAAAGGCTTTCTATAGCATCGATTATAAGTAGTGAAACAGGCACTACAGAATAACCGAATAAATTAAACATAAACGCGAAAATAATCAATCATTATCATTATCAGAAGAGAAGCGGATGGCCCCGCGAGAAAATGCTCGCCTCTCAGGCGGCCGGCCCGGGTTTGTATCCCAGCGGACTCTAGAAGGATTTTAAAAATCGTACACTTCCTGTGGTAGTCGTTAACCCCTATTTAAATAAGGAAACTCTTCCTCAATTTCGACGGGCAAGGATAGCCACCTACCCGGCCTAATGGCAAAGAGGGCTCATAGAACCACTTTGTGGTTAAAACAGGCCACTGGCCTATAATAAGAGGAAGGAAGAAGAATAAGAAAAGGAGTGAGGCAGGGAAACTCCATGGTTCCAACTAACAGCCTTAGAGGACGTATTTAGACTGTGATAAGAACGGTGTTAACATAAATTGGATCATGCTTAAACGTAACCATCTGAGATTTACAGATGATGTCGTTTTGATAGCCCAGAGCTTTGAAGAACTACCATCAATGATTTTCAAGCTGCAACAATCTCAGGAAAAATAGGTCTCAGAATGTATATGCAGAAAACGGTAAGTAGATGAGTTATACTTGGGATAGATGGTAAAATACGAACACCAAAACCAAAAAGCAGAGATCGAACGAAGAATGTGATTAGCGTTGTTAGTGTTTAGTGGACCAAACAAGATACTGCAGAATAGGAATAGTAGAGTATGCAATGAGGGAGAGAATTTGCACTGAAGCAAAATAGCATTCTCTACGAGTTGCATACTATTTTTTTCACGTTGCAGGAAGATTTAAAACGAAAAACCCGTATTTTTTAAACGTCATTTATGACATTTTAGTTACAATTATTTTAAAATTAGTAGTCTATGGTAAAGAGCTCACAATTATGTCAAATTCGAATTTGACATAATTGTTGTGTCAGTCATAATGAAAACTTTCTAGGGAAATTTTTGTCTTATTTAATGTCTAGGGAGTAAATGTTTTACTTCTGTCACAATTTTGATGCTATAGAAACCGACTTCTACTCCCGGTCGTGGAAAAACTACCTTTATATCTATGACGAAATGTGTACAACCAATGTATGCTGTCTGTTCTCACATATAGCCCTCAAACATGGGCAAGAAACATCCTAGCCATCTGTGTAAAACACCAAAGACCGTGGAAAGGCAAATGCTAAACGTTAAGCTGAACTACTAAGTGAGAAATGATTATATTAGACAGATAACTATAGTGATTAACCTGGTAGAATACTCCAGCAATGGAGATGAGCAAGACATACTATGCGACAGTCGGACAACAGATGGAATAAGGAAATTTAACAATGGCGACCATGCAAAGCTAAGAGGAACGACTTAAAAAAGATAGCCGGATTTCCTTGGATGAAAAAAACGAGATAGAACAACTAGTGAAATAAGGGAGGCCTGTATTCGCTACTTGATGAAAGGAGGCGGAATAATAGTAATTTACGATACAAGTGCGTAAAGTTAGTCTTTAGTCATGAGTGGTGCAGAATTAAAACGCGAGTGAGCGAGCGTTTTAAGCCCCGCCAGTGACTAAAGATGCTTGTGATGCATGTGTATTGTACAATATTTTATCTACGATAGAATCTAGAAAACACGGTAAATACAAAAAAGAATTTAAATGTAAATTATGATTACTAGCAAACGGTCATAATTTTGTGTGGTTACAAATTTTAAAACACGTTGCTACTGACGGCTTACACTAATGAAAACATGTTATTAAACAGTCGTTTTACAAACTTAAAACTGCCAACTAAAAGTCAATTTACACAATGTCGTAGATAAAATACTTTTGAGATTATTTTTTAATAAGTAGACCTTCTCACTTACCCCTATAGCGCAATGTGACTGTACACAAATATAGAAATGAACGTATTCTGCGAAGAAGAGTCTGCTTAATGATTCGATTTTAAATGTGTACCTCGTTTAATGCTAATTATTGATATAGACAGCAACTTTTTCTATAGACGTTTATTAACGATTAAGATGATTTGTACTGGTTTTAAAATTCATGCCGTAAAATTAATCTTTATATAACGGGTGTTCATAAACAGTCGTCATCCCAGTAGGTTTTGACTTCAGAAACGTATGTCTATTAAAATTGAGAAACATGCGCTATGACAGTACTCAATGACGTTTCATTGTGTTGCACGAATTAATCAAAGACATAACATTTGTTTTTCAAAGCAACTGGGATGACGACTGTTTATGAACACCCGTTATATAATTCTTCTGTACGTGTGTATGTGACTGAACTCCTCCTAAACGGCTGGACCGATTTTGATGAAATTTTTTGTGTGTATTTGAGTGGGTCCCTGAATGGTTTAGATTCACAATTGGACCCGGTAGGTGGCGCTGCAATCGGGTTCTAGAATTTCTTTAATTTTTTTTTGACAAATTTCTTTTTTAATTTTTTTTAAAGATATCTCGCATATCAGAACATATAACCCTAAAATTTCACCCCCACCAACCCTCAATATTTTTTAAAATAAAAAAAATCAAAAATTCGAAAATCGAAAAAACCTTTGCTGAACCTGCTAATAGCAGGCAAAACCAACGTTCGGACAGGACAACGTCTGTCGGGTCCCCAAAATTTCACCCCCCCCCCCCCACCGCCCCGCAATATTTTTTAAAATGAAAATCTTTATATATATAATTTTTTCTGTACATGTGTATGTGACTGAACTCCTAAACAGCTGAATCGATGTTGAGTGAGCCCCCTGGATGGTTTATATTCACAATTGAACCCGGTAGGTGGCGCTGCAATCGGGTTCTAGGACTTTCTTTTTTATTTTTTGACAATTTTTTAAAATTTCTTTTAAAATTACTCGCATATCAGAACATATAACCCCAAAATTTTACCCCCCCCCCCCCGCCACTTCCAATATTTTTTAAAATGAAAAAAAATCGAAAATTCGAATCTAATACCAGGCAAACCAACGTTCGGGCAGGACAACGTCTGTCCGGTCCGCTACCCCTTAGGGGGTGAAATGGGGTAAATAAGCCTAAACAATCGATATGGGTGTCGTTATTGAGGTTTTTTGGGACGTTGATTGCGAAAATGGCATTTACTCCAAGACGATGGACATGACATAAAATTAAAACTATAGTGGTGAAACGAGGTTTCAGAGACAAATTATTTTTGGGCAGAACAACGTTTGCCGGGCCAGCTAGTAGTTTATAAGAAACGAAGCCAACAAATTATTCAGCTGCCATGCTACACATAAAGAATTAATAGCAATGTAAACCTTGCTAGAGATATGTATGTGTACAATTTAAGGGAACAGGTGACGGATTTGATTATATAACGAACTAAACTGTTGCATGTCTTAACTTGCAATGACCCAGTCAGTGACAAATGTAAAGCTACACAGCTATGAGACAGAATTTATACTCTTTTGAACTATTCGGCCGACTATACTCTAACCTAAACGGAAGCTTTTCTTTTATGTAAATGACGCTTGGAACATTCATATTTCGAACGCCTTCGCAGATGAGATAAATAACTTTTTCTACTCACTGTTATTACACAACCCCTTTTGTAGGAGTTTTTATGTATAATAAAAACTAGTGATATCTACCCTGTTTGCTTAATTCACAGAAGTAATATTAATAATAATATATATAATTCTCACTTACCTTGTTGCTTTCAACTGAATCATATATTGACATATCTCATACTTTCATAATTGACTTTGAAATTATGTCATGTTTAAATATACCTCGGCTAGCCAGCTTATTTAGCAATTGAGACTCTCTTTACTTCCCAGCTGAATGAGTTAATTTCAAATATAAACTGTATTAATGAATTGTACTTTGAATGACCAAATAAATATCAATTTGATTATTTAAATCACACTCTTAGTACTTGAGTTTGAATCTAATTAACTGTTATAGTGTATTAAATGTTTGAATTGACATTACAAATTAATAGTCAAATTAAAGTTGTCAAAATTATTTAATTAAATGAAAGTTCCAGTAAATGAGGTTAAATTCTTTTTTTTTTAAATAACTAGACCAAAATGATAAATTTCTAATTATAAAGATCGAAACCGTCGAGTACTCAAATCACAATATTAATTTAGAAAACTTAATATTCTAAGATTCTCTAAATCTAAATACAAGTTTTAAATTCTAAATTTGCCGTATCCAAACTGTTACTATAATACACTAACCTTCAACAGCCAAACTCGTACTTGCGATGTGGTTCTAATATCAGTTTCACACTGATCGAAATTGTCAAACACCTACTTGGAGATGATGAGGACCCATAAAAGCTCGTTGTAGACAGACTTGGCCGTTTAATATTTTCTTAAAACGGAATTGCAGCATGCCACACACAAACACTCACTAAACTGATGGCTTGTACACCAATGACCACTTGAAATGGCTTCTATAAATCTCCAACTCACTATGTGAAGAATAATATTGACCCCTTGGTCAGTATTTGATCATGCAGAAGGCTATTCTTACTAACACGTATCAAATTTGAATTATATCCTCACAATTAAAGGTATTATTAGACCTTTAATGTGAATATTTTGACTGAGATTCTTTAAATTATAGAAACTTTTCAACTCTTGTAAACAACCTCTTGGTTGCTAATATTTACTGCCACCCGTTATTCTCTTACACTTGTTATCACATGATACCCTTTTGATATCTTGATATTAATTGAAAATAATTAAGCATTCTCACAGCATGCTACATTACACTGTATAGAAAGTCGGCTTTTGCGCCCTAGTTTTAGAAAACAAAACTGTCAATTTCCAACGAGCGGGAGCCAATTTTTATTGACTCCCGGCGGAGCCAATATTTTTTTGCTCCCGCATTTGTGTTTATATCGCCATGGATATCACACCAAAGCTTTACAACGTTATGTTGATTTAGAAATTAGACAAAATGTCACTACAGAAATCTAAAGTCACTATAATGATTTCCTAAAGCAAAATTTTTGAAATTTTGAGCTATAGAACATGCGTTCGAAGAAAAAATCATATATATATATATACCGCTTAATAATTAAGCGGTATGACACCCTGAAATGTTTACCTTTAATACATATCAGCCGCGAAAACCTTCGTAATATATATATATATATATATATATATATGTATGCCTGTTAAGCTGTCACCTCCGAGTCATAAATAAGACGACCTGACCTCTGGGTTAACCCGCTATGCAGATCCGTATATAAGGGTATATTTGTGAAGAGGGGAAGGTCTAGAACACATCTCTCAAAAGAGGGGTAATGTTTTCCAAACAAAATATTTCGTATATATTACGGATACATATAATACAATGTCGCCTCCATGTTTATATGTATATATTGTGATAGAGACGTCGAACTCTCCTCCAACAGTGTTGTGACTTCCCTCAGCTTGGGGTGATGTCATTCCCACATCCCGTTCTATAAATAGACGTTGGTTATCGCTACCTGCTGAGTTGTAGATATCGCAATCAGTGGTTGTAGTTTTATTCTATACAGATCGTGTTTTGTGACTAACGTGACAATTACAAGAGTGTTGAAAATGACTTCCAGAGGCCAATTATTAGTGAAATTGGCATTAACAGAAGGTAAGTAAACTATTTACTTTATGTGCCATAGTTTAATACATGCGTGTTTATTAGAGCGCAGATTAAAGATCATTTCTGTTAAGAGAATAAGCGCTTATAAATAAGCATCTAACTGCCGGTCTTATAAAGACCATTAATCTGACGTTAACTTTAATCTGCTGTTAAAATAAACAAAAGCGCATCAAAATGTCAGTGCTTATGACATATTATTCATTAGTAAACAAATTTTGATGCGCTTTTGTTTACTTTAACAGCGAATTAAAGTTAACGTCAGATTAGTGACCTTTATAAGACTGGCTGTAAACATGAAAAAACTTTACAACGCATTAAAAAAAGCTAAATTAGAAATGAAAACTCCGCAAGATATCTCATTTTGCATTTTATTAAGAAAAAACGAACGTTGCAGCTGTATTGAGCAAATTAACATAAACTTTACTTGTTTTGCGTATTTATTTATGTCTGCAGCAAACACGTGTTAAATTTAGGCAGGAATCTCCCGAATTCTCATTCCACCTCCCGCAATGTGTTTTAAAACTCCCGCTTTTGCGCAATGGGGATTACAAAACCAGCAATATTGATTAACAACGACAAGAGATTAATAAATATAAAGGATCATAAATGACTATATAATTCTCCTAAGATGTCAAGCAAAATGTTTTACAACTGAAATATGTTGGCAAAATGCTCTCTTTTATGAAACATTTTTTTTATCTGAATACATTTCTAGATTTTTAACACAAATTTTCAATTTTTCTTAAATAAATGTTGAAAAACACTCAAACAACGTCGAATTATCAGGGGTTTACCTTTCAGCTTTCCAGGAAATGAATCGACTTTAGAAAACAACCACTATGAAAATTTTTAAAGAATTTGTTGATAAGTTCTTACATATATTGCAGACCAATTCAAGTTGATTATTTTTAATTACGTGAGTCAGTTTGACAAATCAGATCACACTTGCAGTGAAAACGACCCTAGGGTGATTTTCAATCACCATGGAAACTACCTAATTAAATTTCAGTAGTATCCTATGACAAGTTGGTGGCACTGTAAATCTAAGTCAAATTCGAGCTTAGCAGGTTAGGTTTTCCGTCAGTCTGTGTCAAAACTGACGCAAAACCTAACCTGATAACCTCGAATTTGACATAGACTTACAGTGCCAGCAACATAATATTATTATAATGAAGTGTCAGAAAATGGCTAATTTATTTAAGAACTTATCTTCCCGAATTCACAGCGGCCAGTGATAATATTTCTAGGCAAGCACTTTCGGGTTGTTATTTGTCAAAATTATTGCGGGTGATTATCACTGCCCTTGGTAAATTATAGCTGAGAATTTCTAATAAAAATTCTGATTTTTTTCTGGGAAAGGATTACAACAAATCCTAAATACAGTGTGCTTTTTATTATCTGAATCGGGGGAGGCTGTGCACAGAAGAAGGAAAGTATATCATAAATTACTTCAGCGTTTGAACTACTGATAAAGTGCCAAAATAATTCAAATTGTATTGCTTTATGATATTGATTAATTAAGTCAAGTATTTATAAATAATTGATTTTTTTTAAATAGTATGTACCTACCCAAATTCAGTTAATATAAAATCACACATTATCATTGAAGTCGAGAGTTTAAATTTTGTTTTTAAAGAAAATTATCTAGAATTAAATATATCTACCCAAAACGAGAATTTTATCGAAAATATTTTCAGGCAATTTTAGAAAAAAGAAAATATAACAATATTATGAATATTGTGTTATAATTTTCCATTCATTTGTTTATAGGGTTTTCAGTGAAAATTTATATTTATTGTAAAAATTTACAAAAATATATTTGGTTTATTTTAAGCTTTCTTCGACAAGAAATGCCATACGCATTTAATTATAATTTTTCAAACATTTGCGGAAGATTTCAAAAATTAATAAGTAGAACAGCAAGCCATGTTGCTTTCTAGAATCTTTAATTCATTTCAGAGATTTTTCAACAAAACATTTGATATTCTATTCTGCACAATGATACCAGTCGTCAAGGTATGAGTGTAATTTAAATTTTCGAATTTTTGTAGTAAATTTTCGAAAAACCAAACATGAAAAATTAGACACTATGAAAAATTTTCAAACATTATTAAAAAATTCAAAATAACGGCAAATAGGACACTAAACTATAAATTGTTGTACTTTTAATTGTTAAAAGTCATTTTTTAAAGTTTGGTCACTTTTTCTCAAATGGCCCTTTTGCTGGCAGGTTGCTTTTATAAAGATATTTTATTGACAATCTTGCTGCTCCAAAATTCAGAATAATTAATCTGCACGTTAGCAAAATAATGTAGACATGTTAAAGCTTTCGTAATATTACCTACCTGTTTTTATTTTGAGAAACAATGCGGGTTGCCTTTTCGTTAGGTAATCTTTACGGTATGTTAATGGTAATTTGTCCTCCGAAATGCAGGTTGTAATATATTTACTTAAAAAATATAGCAACTCCGCAGTTACCATCCCACTCTTTTATGATCCCAAGAACTTCACCAATAATTTACGTTACGCGCCTCCACTGCCTACAAGTAGGCACATTGAATGAATAAATTAATTGTAATTTGAACTCAAAATGGAAGTTATGTTTTTATATTTTGACCAGGGGAAAAACCAGAGAAAAAACGTGAAATTCACGTATCATCAGATGAAATTTCCTACGAACAATTTAGTTCTCAGAGGACTCGTGTATGTAAACAATTTAATGTTTTTCGTTCGGAAAATGAAAAAAATATAATTTATTTATTTGTAGGAATGGATTAATAGCAATAAGTTCTATGACTTTCCCGTAGAAACAGATGACGCTAGTAACCAGCAAAAAAATAATAGTAACGTTCCTTTCAAAGGAGAATTTCAAAATAAATCCAACATATTTGTAGATACATCCTATACAGAACTTATCCCCCGCCCAGTCACTACTTACCCGGAAAAAACAAAAGATGAAAAGTCGAAACTAAGTACTCAGAAGAGTAGTTGCTCTGCTACTATTGTAAGTGAATCAGTTCTAACTATAGATGATGAGAGGGACCGTGATTTTGAACCAGAGGGTAACATTTCTGAAACGAGTTCATTATGTCTATCAAATGAATCAAACATTACCTTGCCAGTTGAAGACAATATTATTAAAGCCTCCCCAAAAATACAGCTGGTAAGATATCAAAACATATATGAAATTGGAAGAATTCTTAGTAGTGTGTATACATTTGTGTATTGTTTCACATACTCGAACTGCTCAAACAACTTGCTAGGATGCGTACAACAGTTTGAGTCTTAAGATAGTTTGTTTTGTTCTATTCAGTCTGTTCATTATGCATTGTTAGGCATTATGTCTTTAATTCTCTAACTTCTTTAAACTATTTTTCCTTAGAGTTAATAATATTCATTATTAGATATCATTATTGTTATTAAATGCAGGAAAACGCAATTTAAAATTAGATTGATTCAGGATCCTTTTTTAGATAACACGAAGAAATGAAAAAAATGTTCAATGTAAATATTGTGAATGCGATGTAGTTTCAAAAAATTACGTGAGGCACCTTGAAAGACACCACAAGGAAGAAGATGAAGTACACAAAATATTAGAGTGCCCTAAAAACAGTAAAGAAAGACGACTTGCACTTGGCCTATTAAGAAACAACACAAATTTCGATCTTTTTTTAACGGGAAAAATACGACCTATTCGCGAACTAAAAAAAGAGAATGATGCATATGAATATATTCCCTGTGCTTCTTGCAAAGGGCTGTATATGAAAAATTACTTGAAACGTCACGCAAAGTCCTGTGCAGTTAGAAAAGAGGCACAACTTTTAACTGGAAAAATAAAACAAGGTCACCATTTATCTTGCTCTCAAACAGTAATTGCGTTTGCAATGGATGCCACAAACGTAATATCTAAATTAAATATTAAAGAACAGGTACGTATTAAAAGTAGAACACATAAAGTGTTTCGGAAGTAGGGGATACATTGTTTTGAAAGTTACTTCTTTGTCATTTCTTTTCGAATGAAGGGGTAATAATAATTTTCTTTTTTAATATTTTTTTGGACAGTGTAATACGATTTATAACGTTTGTCAACATGTGAAGAAGCATAAGTGCTTGAAGGTTTTAAAATAATTAGTGGAGGCGATTGCGAGATATTATTATTTAACAGTTAAACTCTCAAAGTTCTCTTCTGAAAAAAGCCACAATACTGTAAATCATTGTGACACGTGCCTCTTCTTGCATTTGTTTAAAAAAAAGTAAAATCCAGTTAGATTCAAAGCATTTAAATCGCCTCATGTTAGATTGGTTACATTTATTTAAATGTCTATTTAACTTTTCAAGGAGCTTGTACGTAATATTTTTTTTTCTAATTTTTTTCTAATGTAAATATACAGTCACTTCAAGTTACTATATATTTTGCAGGTTTTTGATGTGATGAAACCGGATCATATATCTTTAGTAGCAAAGAAGGATTTACTTATTGCTCATATAGGGGAGTCGTATTTGAAAAAACACAAGAGGGAGCGCATGACATATGCCGCTAGCAATAAAATGAGAGAACTTTCTCGTCTATTGATTGCATACCGTACACTTATCAATGATGAAAATCTAAACTTTACAGGTATTATTCATCCTAAAAATTTCGATAGAGTGGTTATAGCTGTCAGAGAAATATCTGGGTATAACCACGAAAACAAAAAATTCAATGCTCCAAGTTTGGCAATGCATATGGGCACCTCCTTGAAACTAGCATGCGACGAATTAGTACACTTGATTTTACGACAAAATAGGGGTTTCAAAACGAAATCGTCTGATGACCAGAAAGAATGGATACAAAATGTTAAATTTTTTAAGGAATTACTAGAATCACGTTGGAATACCGAATTAGCCTCTCTTGCTAATAAAGATATGGCGGAGAAACGCTGGGAGAAACCTTTATTGTTACCTCTTGTTAGTGACATAAAAAAATTCAGGGAGGAAGTTTTGAAAATTGCAAATGAGTGCAAACAACATCTAGCTAATAGCGATGAGAACGAAAGTGCTTACAAGTTATTGGTACAATCCACACTGGCCTTACTAATTGTTTTTAACAGACGAAGAATTGGGGATGTGCAGTATCTGAAAATAAAAGATTATCTGAATGACAAAAGAACTAATATAAAAGACTTTGAAAATGCATTAACACCTGCGGAAATAGTTTTGACGAAGAAATATAAAAGAGTCGTGAACAGTGGAAAGGGGAGCCGAGCCGTGATAATCTTAGTACCAGACATACTACAAAATTTTGTTAACTTATTGTTAAAACATCGATCTAAATATATACCTACAGATAATGAATACGTATTTGCAATTCCTAGGAGCACTATAAAATGGGGAAAAGGCGACATCGCTATCAAGAGACTTTGTAAGAAGATTAAATTGGAACAGCCAGACACTATCTCGAGTAACAAATTAAGAAAACAGATAGCTACCATCATGCAAATCCTTAATTTAAGCAAAGATGAGTCGAAGCAGTTCGCCAATTTTATGGGGCACACTCAGAAAACCCATGATGAATTCTATGAGTAAGTTAACACAAAACTCTTTCTAATATGTTTGCCCTCTTTTAAAGCAAAGAAACATTCTAAAATTAATTTTTGAAGGTTTGCTTCTGTTTCAGACAAATGTAACACTTTGCCTATATACTAGTCTGCTTTCTCTGTTAATACAAATGTTTTCGGCATACTATTTTTCTCAGTAAATGTTCGTATTTTTAAGGACGTTTAAAAGAGAAACATTTTTTCCTTCTGCAATTTGCGATGATGCGACAAACTGACTATTCGAATACGGCAAGAAATTCTAAATAAAAATACGTTTTTAATTTTTGTCGATTTCGGAAGCATAGATTCAATACCATACTAAATTTCGGTGTTTTCAGTGTTTAATAAATATGCTAAATATTTGTAGGCAAGTGTTAAATAATACAGTCAAACAAATAATATTAAATTCTTGTTTTTCAGATTACCTGTAGATATATATCAAACCGCCAAAGTATCAAAATTACTCGTAATGATGGAAAAGGGTACCCTCCCTATAGAATACCAAGGGAAATCTTTGGCAGAAATTGATATAGATCCAAATTCTGAATTCGCTGATGAAGATCATGACGAAGGTAATTAGCAATCTTCCTTCAAAAATATATATTACTTAATTATTCATGAATGGCATAGGTGAAGGAGTCGTATTTCTGGCGAGTGCTGATGATAATCATGTTAATGGAGCTGAGAACTGCGTTAATGAGACTATTGAGTATAACGACCTGGGTAAAGATATAAAAGAAAAAGATAATGGTAGAAACAAAAACCTGGATGGCAGTATTATGGATGCAAATGAAAATAGTGGTGAAAACGAGCACCTGACTAGCAATGAGGAAATAGTGAACAACACCGATGATGAACCGTATAAAAGCGAAGGTGATAGTATGTTGTAGATTTTACATTTACAGCTAATATTTTGGATTCTTTTCCAGATTTAAGTTCGGATAATTCTGATGTTCCCATAAAAAACAAGAAAGCCAAAAAATCAAATAGCAGTAAACAAGGTAAGCAAATTCTAACAATAATCTACGTGATGTGTTAACAAAATATCTTTACTTTAGGTTGGACAAAGGAAGAAATTAGTTTGATCCAAAAACAATTCAAATCTTATATTGGAGGCGACACGTACCCTGCAGGAAAAGCAATGAAGGAGTTTCTTTCAAAAAACAACTTAAAAAAACCGTCCCGGTATTACGATCTAAGATTCAGCATTTAATAAGATTAAATAGCAAGTAATAGTTTGTGTGTTTCACTGAATAAACTGAATTTTTCACGAATAGACGACGTTTATAGCTATCAAAACCCTTAGCAACGGGTCTAGGGTGAACCAACGATAATTTCAATTTAAAAAAAATGATTTTCTATTAATATGTCCAGTTCTTGCAATGTAAAATTGTCCTGGCGTCTTTGTTGATGAAAAAGGCACCTTTCACTAACAATGTCGGAACCGTATCAGATTTCAAATTGGCATAATTCAACAGATTTTGCTGTTTTTGAAAAACTTACACAATGAAAATATTTTAAAATCTAAAGCAAGAACGCATTTTTTTAAGAAATACGTGAATCTTCAAGGCTTCTCCTTTATCTGATAAAAGAGTCACATTTGATTTCGAAGAAAGGGGAATCATAATATAAGCATTACAGGTTTACACAAGATTATATTTATAAAATACATCAACATTGATATTAAGAACGCACGAAACACAATTTACTAACATTAATTCATATTCATACTAACATTAACATAACAAACAATACAATACAATAATATGTTCTAAAATCTTGTACAAACTGCATCCTTTACTTATTTAAATCTATTTGTGTTCATTAAAGTTTATTAACACGGAATTGTGATATTTTATTTCTTATACTAATGTCAATAAATTATGAAAATAAAAGTACAAACTGCAAGTGAGACCCTCGGGAAAAAAATAGTTAGCAATTTTGACGAAAGCACGTGAAATCACGGTCATCACATCTAATCATATTACCTCCGGAATATCTTCTTGGAAGGGTTACGTAGTATCCCCTGGGATTGAGATGCTTATCATTGGGAGTCGATCGTTGTAATATTATATCGTTATTCGCTCGTCTACGTCTACAGGACCGCCGATAGCACCTACAAAATTGTTTGTATTTCACAGGATAACCATCCGGAACCACTGCTGTAACACCCACATTGCTGTTTTGAGGCTTGTAGGTATTCATATCATGCAGTGCCCGTTTAATATCTTCACATCGACGAAAATTACGTGACCGATACATTACGATATATCTGTGGGAGTTTTTTCCCGGGTAAATGCATGGGTCAACTGATACTACTTGGTACCCTGGAGGATCATTTTGAGCAAATTCTTGTAGAAGGGCCGGATCGGTCGCATCTGAATAGCAAAATATATCGCTGCATTGTAACTGAAATCCTCTTCCTGGTGGCGGCGGTGGCGAAGGGGCTGCTTCTTCAGCAAATACACCTGCCTAAAATTGAGGCTGAGAAACGACTTATGGTGCTGATTAAAGTTTACCAAGGTGAGAATGGTAATGATGGCCCACACCATGTTGGATAAATGTGGAGTAGAAGAATTGGTAAGATTTGGTCTTTTGACTGGAATACGACGAGATGCTAATAGCAGCAAAGCATTCCAATGTTAAATCGAATAATGTTCCTTGAGTTAGTAAAATTCAGGTGGTATTAAACAATATTATAACCATATTTTTGTACAAAGGTACGAAATTAAGTTATTTTCAGATTTAAGATGTGTGTGTACTCAGTACAAACATTCCTGTGTAATGTAAAAAATGTGTGTAAGCCCTAACAAGAGGATTAATTTTTCTCTCCTTCCATATTATTGGCTATAGAAATGGAATGATTTGCTGCTATTATCGTCTCGTATAATACGTACCGTCAACTTGGGTAACTTCAACATACTTTTTACATACTTAATTTTGTACAACTAAAACAAAAAAAAAATAAGTTGGTAAGGAATTGAATTGAAGAAAGCATGGTATTTGGTACAAATATTTCAGGAGCATCGTAGCACTTAAAAAATAAGAAAGGACTGTTCCAAGTCACTAATGAAACTGGGAGATTTGGTACACTGGTTAAAAATCCATGTAATACAAGCAAATTAAGCGCACCCCACTTAATGTGTTTTCAAAAGATAAATTTTGTCATATTTATTTTAAACAGTAACAGAAAGTAATGCTGATTAATTCTAATTTTTCAAACAAAAATAAAAAATGGTAAGATACCTAAAAATGGCACGCAAAAACATTTATATGGGCCAATAATAAAATAATTCAATTTTGTAATTACAATTTGAGTGCGGATTAAAAAGCATTTGTTTTATGAAACCTAGATTAAAAAGAATTTATTATTTAAACAATTGTTGTTTCTTAGACGTTTTTTTTTAATTAAAAACGTTAATTTTCTTGGGGTGTATGGGTCATTAGCTAATTAAATTAAAATAAAACCCATGGTTTCTTCTATTAAGTTGAACTTTAGTACTGATGAATGGGATGAGTAATATTCGACGTTTTGAAGCTAATTATCTTCATATTCATGTACTAATTAATTCTTTAATGATTTATGATTACGTGATAAATGCATCTATAATAATAAGTTATTAAAGTATTAGTTAATACATGAATAGAAGGCTAATTATCTTCGAAACGTCGAATATTACTCATCCGATTCATCATGATTAAAGTTCAATTAAATAGAAGAAACCATGTGTTTTATTTTAATTTGATTACCTAACGACCAATAAAGCCCAAGAAAGTTCACGATTTAAAATAAAAAGAATTTAATAACCCTAAATAAGAAAAGAAAAGGCAACAAGAATTATCATTCGGCATTTTATTAAAAACAAGAACGTTGCAGCTGCATCGAAAAAACTAGCATAAAATGTACTTATCTTGAAAAACAAAATAAAAGTGATGTAAAGCGCATGTTTTTTCCGAAACGTATTTTGAACTGCTTAAATTAAAAACAAATGTAACGAAAATACAACATACGTTCTTACTCCCTGTAGGCATAATTCCTAGAAAGTTATGCACAAACAAAACACAAGATCTTAATGCTTACTACGCTATTGAACAGCAGGTCTGCTCGAGAATCAGTGCTTAAAAATAACAAATTATGCATCCCGACTTCTATTTGTGATCTAAAATATTAAATATAATAAGCTATCGACGTCCGCAGGTCAAAGGCGATGTTGCCGCGATTTTGGAAGTCATAATATGCTTTACGTACACCGGAGGCGACCTAGTACGAGGCTTTCCTAGCTTAGAAGCGATTTCAGCGCCACCGGTCTATACTCAAACTAAAAGACCGTTTTGCAGGTACTTAGGGTCAAAATCACCTCCAGGCAAATTTTCGGGAATGGACTCTGAGCAACATCTAGTGGCGGAATTTGTGAAAAGTATGGCGAAACGTTGTCACCTCCGAAAACGGAAGTGACAACGCAATTTCAGAAGTGACTTCGCCGGATACGTATCTATTTTGGAGGTCACAATGACCGCATGTACGTATATATATATATATATATATATATATATATATATATATACGCGAAAAGCCACTATGTGACACCAATAACTAAAACGACGTTTCTGCACCCAAAACGTTTTGCACACGATATGAGCAACTGGCACCCATATATGTTTCTTATGTATATATTCGTTTTGACGCCTTATATATGGGTTTGTTTTAATAATATATTCTAGTTTAGACTAATCAGCAGTGATAAGGCGAAAGCATTTCAACACAGCAGTAGTATTGGCCATTTAAAAATAATTGCGAGCTTATCGTGGCGTTCAGGCGGACAATATAATATTTTGTTGCTCTCCAGTGTTTCCATGACAGCAATAACAACAACACAGAATTTAATTTATTCTTTATTGATATATAAAATAAAAATAGCTATTGATCTTGATACACAAAATAAAAAAATTATTTTAAAAAGTTTTTAGTTTCGTTAATTATGTTTTTTTAAATGTTGGATTTTACTCTTTATTTGATTGACGGTTCTGTCAGATTTTAAATATTTTTTGGCAAATTTGTTAATCTCATTTCTCGCAATCAATGGCTACCAATCGCGATCATTTACTTGATCGTCATGGCTTTTCTCATCATTATTATAGGATAAAACTATAAGGAAATTTTAAGAGTCTCAATTTAAAGCAGATCTAAAAAAATAAAAGAAATGTATTAAAAAATAGATAAATACCATCGTCTGCATTAATTGGTTGCAAAACCGTCAAATCCTCGTTTCCATTGATGCTTGGTTCATAACCAATGTTAATCATGTCTACGATTAAGGTAATTCCGGGAGAGATGCCCCACCGGTATAGATGCCCCAGTATGCTTAATTTGGTCAAAATTTCGATAGGTGGCGTTAGAAGCAGGTTTTGGTATTATTTACAAGTTGTAGCATCGAGTGCGTGCCATTACTCAACCGTGGCATCTGTACTTTTGCTGATAAACATAAAAGAAGGTAAGGTATATCACTTTTAAGTGGCTATGTAATACAAACGGATGTGATTGAGCAGTTATTTTGCACTGGCATAAGTTTATAACGTAAACACCTTGTGAGACGGTTCTAAATAGTTCTAAATTGAGGTTATGTTTAAAGATACTGATTTCGGCTAGGCTGTTCCAAACTAACAGGTGGGGCATCTATACCCGACAAAAAGGATAGATGCCCTAGGGCGTCTAACCCGTATAAAAGTATAGATGCCCCACACCAAACGTAGCAAAATATGACGCCATGTTCATTTTTATAGTAGTACAATGCCTACAACGTATACCCGGAAGATTACTGCTGCCCCAAGACGGCAATGGACGCAAAAAAATTTGGAAATTGCACTTCGAAGATTGAATGAAGGAGAAATAGGAGTAAATGAAGCTGTACGAATTTACGGGATCCCATCTCGAACTTTGCGGCGAAGAAGGCGTACAGGGGTTGTTGATAAATGTATTCAGTGTGAAATAGCCAAAAAGAGAGTCGATAAAGTGAAAACCAATTTGAATGACAATTAGGGCATCTCTCCCGTTTCGGTGAGGCAACTCACCCGGACCTACCGGGTGAGATGGCCACATGCAGAGTTTCGAGTTTTATTTTTTTTTATTGATTTATGAATAACATTTTTGTTTGATGTCAGAGTTTATGTTAGTTTACTTTATTTTTAAGATGATATGTATTTTTTCAGGTTACAAATAAATCCGTTTGTGTCTATGTTTCAATTTTTACCTTAGGTAGGGCATCTCTCCCGGAATTACCTTACCGGTTGTGGCGCTTGCAAAGGCATTAAAACTTCGTCTTTATTGACGTGTGATTTAATTGGTTGCAAAACCGTCAAATCCTCGTTTCCACTGATTCTTGGTTCACAGCCAATGTTAATCATGTCTACGATTACCGGTTGTGGCGGTTGCAAAGTCATTAAAACTTCGTCTTTATTGACGTGCGATTCAACAATATTATAGTTCTCCTCTTCTATTGTAGTTGTCTTCAACCAATTCTGAACTTTTTCGTTAATACTTTTAAACTACAAAAACGAAAATTATTTAATTTTAGCCTTCCTTTAGACTTCCGGCGGAGAGTATTAGGCTCTAGTATATTGTTTTACTATAAGCAAAAATGTCACTTTTTACTTCTCCCAGTAAAACATTAAAATTTTTCGTCAAACGTGAATAAAAAAAGGATTAATCGGAAAAAATTATTATTAACGAGGGGCGAATCTCAATAGTAAGTAGGTCTACAGTACCTGTGACAGTAGGTGTACAAGAAATTTGAAAAAGTTTCACCCCCTGATTAAAAATAATATTAATTATTATAATTTAAAATTGTTGAGATTTTCGTGTAAGAAACATACAACACTATTGTATGTAACGAAGTAAATCTTTAGAGGCGTGTCTTGAATCATTTTAAATGACATGTTTATCCGAGTTTAAAGAAACACATTTTTGTGCTAAAAGCTTTGCAAATTTTTTGAAATAATAAAAGTTGGACAATTGGACGTGTTGATGCAGAAATGATTCGACCCATATAAGTAAAGTTTCGAGAAACATGTTCAAAGATATGTTTTGGGGACCATACCATAATGTAAAGTTGCCCAAAAGTAAATTACATTGTGAAATACCACAATACCATTAATTTGTTAAAATTCTTGTGCATCCATAATAACACTGGATAAGACCGATTCTAACGTGTCAAGTCAAAACCTTTTTAAAACAAGCAAATTATGAGTTATTTAATAATTCAATAAGCAAAAAAATACTTTTAAACGATTATCAACAAACCACGACAACTAAAACTAAAAAATTTGATCGATGAACAAATCCCATTGCTTTACAAATACAAATGTGTTTTTCATTTGCCTTTGAGTTTTGGAAAACTTGTGGCTATTTCAAAATGTAACCTACTTTTGAATGACCTATTGAGTATACATATTTCTACAATAATTTATATAATAGGTAAATAAGTTAGCTTGGACTAATAATTCATTTTTTGTGCCAAATTTGTTTTTGTTTCAATGCGTTACACCCTAATTAATTATCTAAAAACCACGTCGGCTTATTTTTGCAAAAAAAAGAATTGAAAAAAATTTAAACATATTTAATATTATAATTCATTCTATTTGAACCGTTTTAACAAAATAAAAACGAAAATCAATAGATCTATAAATTAATAAAATTTATTCTTCGTATGAAGTATGCAAACGCGATTTGAACTCATTTATGGACTTATTGTGGGATGGATCGTATCTACTAACTAAAATAGTCCAATTTTAGTAATACATATTGTATTAAAAAATTATCTGAACAAAATTTGTGTATTCTGGGCAAAATGGACAAACAAATAATAGTTAAAATGATATCGTCCAAAGTATGATACCAAAGTAGGAAGAGAAGAAGTCGGCCATCGTAATTTAAGATCTCTAAAATATAGCATATCAAATGTTAACGGTCTGTTTTGCAGTTTTTAAATTACCGCAAAAATAGAAAAGACATTTTTGGACTTCAACACTCTGTTGTATCTTCTTAATTGGGCACTTTTTACTAAACATTCCTTTCGGTACATCCTGTAGACTTAAAACCACGAATTTGCTACATATGGTTAAGAGGAGGAACAAGTAGCAACAATAATGCAATTTATTTTTACTCGAATTTTATGCGGGTTTAAGAAAAATTAATTTTTATAATTCTTCTTCATTAACAATTTTTTATTAGTACCTACTTTTTGCAAAGGTAAAATTAGAAAACAATCCTTGCTGGAACGCAACTGGCTGGGCGCTTTAAAAAAAATCTCCTGAGCCACCACAAGGTTGGCTTTGCGATTACACTTTGGTAATTATAGGAATTTTGTTGATCATTTTCTAGTAATTAATGAAACTAAAGTCATGTAAAATTATTCCTCTTGAACGCTTAAAAAGTGTTAATTTAAAAGAAATAAGTACATGTTTTTTTAATTAAAAAAAAACTACACAGCCGAATACAGAAAAAAATACGAGTCGATACGGTGAATTTTCATTTTGGGTTCGCGCAATTTAAAATTGGACTCAAATCGTCTGAAAGCTGCCCACTAAAAATGCACAAGGTAAGGTACTGTAAAGTTTTATGCCCCTCAAAATGAGTGCCTTTACACACTTTTACGCAATTCTCAAGATTCGCTTATTTTTCTATTCGGCGGTGTAAGTTATTTTCGTCGATCGTATCTATTGCTTTCAAATTAATACTTTATAAAAGTTGAATTCTTATTAATGCTTGTTAGCGGCCAGGGAATCCCCGGGAGATGAATTGTATTAGCATGACCTAACCCTTTATATTAACTTGTTGCGAGCAAACAGCCCTCTTGCACCGCTATCGCTACGGAGTTGAGTCTAGGCACGTTATTTATGCAATTTTGCTGATACCAGAATTATATTCTCCCATTGTAATTTTATTACGCCAAATAAAATTTTGGGAATCTCCGAATCCCCGAGATTAGGCGTTATTTCAATGAGTACTACCTAAATCAATTTATTATTTTATATTTGTTTAAAGTGATGTTGCAAAATTGTCGGAAACTAGAAATTATTTAAATTTTTGTAAGATTTGAAAAACAAATTACATAAACGACGAATTAGGTACCTACTCAAAACAACACTGGGCATTTCTCTTAAAACTTGTATGTAGTACCTAGTAGCACGTGGAGTACAAGGAGAACGAAACTGTAAGTTTTGAATTGAGAAAGTCATCTGGTAGACCTTTAATAATATTCGGACGAATTGGAATCCGACATAATAAATTTCATTGCTGGCTTGCTTGCTTGCTTGACGCCACTTTGAGAGCGAACCCGAGGGCCGAATTGGCTGATTTTGGTGTCAGTCGACTCAGGGCGACGCAAGTAAGCCAGTAGTACGGTTTTCAAATTTTTATAAGCGACTTTTTTATGTGGATTTTTTTGTTGATAGCTAACCTCAAAATTAACTCGACACATAAAATGGATCACTCTTGTACAAATTGCATTAAATGAATTATTTCGATCCCAGTTTGGGTGCAGAACGCTAGTTTAAAATAATAGACATACCGTAGGAATTTCTGTGTCCATTTGTGGGGAGAGTTTTATTTCCAAATAATCCCTCTCGAATTCAGACACCTTGCTGAAGTCGGAACGAGTTCGTTCTATTGGTTTTAAATGTAAACATAAAATTAATACATATTTCAATCATTTTAATAGATAGTAGATAATTATAATATTAATTATTCGATAATTAACACGTACCTGAAGCATTGCAGTGCGGTTTGCACAATTTTCGTAGTTCTAGATGACACTTTAACGCAACCACGGGTTTGCGGGATTCGTTTTTTTACTCTCATCATACATTGTAAAATTATAAAAAAAATCCAATAAAAATGTATAGCTCTAACTCACACACTGCACGGAGTATGACTATAATAAGACGGTGCCTGTTCGTCACGTGTGAAGCTCCGTACTGGCTCCATGGAGTCACTTAGGCTGGTTATACTTTTTTGATGAAAGCGCCACCTACAGATTATATGGTTCAACTAAAACTGCATGTTTATACATATATGGTTCAAATGGCACCTTCTTTATATTTCGTATTTGAGATAATCCCACGGTCTAGCGCCTAAATACGACCAAAAACGTAGTGGCACCTCGAATTGGTGCCACAACGTATATACGGGTGCCACTACGTCCATATATATCTGAATTTGGTGCCTAAACGTTTTATTATATATATATATATATATATATATATATATATATATATATATATATATATATATATATAACAAAGTCCTTTTCACAGCTCGGTGGTTACTACACAAGGCGAGGAAATTTTTGACTGGGAAAGGGGTTATAGCCAAACACCAATCTCAGTACTTACAACGATTTCAAGAGCTATTAATGGTTTGTTGAAATAAAACCACTTGATGCTAAGGTCGACGTTTGGATATTTATTTATACCATTTTTAAGACCTAACAACTTGTGGTACAGAACCAGAAAGGTACATGTAGTTCACAAAACATGTGACCAGATTTCAAATTTTAAATTTACAAAAGCAGCACTGAACGAAGCAGCATATCACACAACAAAGTTATAACTTTCTTGCATTCCTTGTCGGGTTTAAACAATTTTATCAATTTGACGGCCATTATGGCTTAAAACCAATAAAAATTGTAGTAATTAATTAATTTTAAATGTATTTGTGAATCTTTAACATGTAACCTGGTGACAGGAAATCTAGCATTAGTTGTGTGATATGCTGCTTCGTTCAGTGCTGCTTTTGTAAATTTAAAATTTGAAATCTGGTCACATGTTTTGTGAACTACATGTACCTTTCTGGTCCCAGTCAAAAATTTCCTCGCCTTGTATATATACAACGCGTCGGGCATTAAATTCACACGCGAGAGGAAATGAATACCTTTGCTCCCTAGATATTATTATGAATGTGGCTATATAAAGCTATACTTTTTATTAAAATCTTGCCCTTTCTAAATTCAATAATAATTCTTAATAATAATAAATCAAATTCTCTTATCTCAGGTGGTTCGCCAAATCAAGATCTCTATCTATTAATGGAATGTCAGTATTTTAATTAATGACGTTTAATGTCAAACTGATTTCTAAATCTCAACAAACCAGGTAAACTGACAACTGTATCTTACATTAACATTTACTACCATTCAAAATTACCTATGTAAGTACTTACTCAACTTTATGTTGTCACTTTTAAAATTGAC
Organism: Agriotes lineatus; assembly: GCA_940337035.1. Taxonomy (NCBI): domain Eukaryota; kingdom Metazoa; phylum Arthropoda; class Insecta; order Coleoptera; family Elateridae; genus Agriotes; species Agriotes lineatus. Next base: position 114,188 of record CALNHX010000232.1, read on the forward strand.
AGTTATTTAAAATGCTTTGTCAATTTATCTTAACAACCTTAATAGCTGCTTACGCTTTCACTGCAAACACCAACCACCACTGGACCTTATCTTCAATAGTCTGCAGCACTCAATGTACCATTCACTAACAGCAACCTCTTTGATGGTACATGTATCCTTTCAATTTCCTTCACTTCTGTCAAACCAACTGCTTAAATCTCCAATTCCAGTCCTGTCACCTCCTGGATGTCACCGTCGTACGATCACAGCTCCTGCAACCTCCCTCTGGTTCTGTTAAGTCATTTTAACTACCCTGGCATCAAAATCCTGTCCTGGCTCCTACTGGAAAGCACTGTTCCTCCCAAATGTTACTGCTCCTTCTAGATGTCCAAGTCACAGCTGTCGTCCCTCTTAGATGTCTCCACCACACGATTCAAATCCTGGTAAGTTTCTTTCTTTTGATAAATTCCAATTCTTACTTTGTTCCATTTATTTGCAGATAATCTCTTCTTATGTCTTGTACGTATGAATAAATCCAAAATCCATTAACTAGTATGAAGTCCTTTATTCCATTTCCAATTACTTGTATCTGTAGCTCTTCTTATTACACAATATCACAATATTCTTTCCAATTTTTAATATTTTATTTGACCTTCACCTCGGAGATTTGTTTTAAGCGTTTTCTTAATTTGTAAGTATAAAAATTACACAAATTAAGGCAGAAATTCGATTTTTATTCTTCCAAAATTTTCATATCTAAAATACATACATGTTTTTATGAGTTGTTTTTTGTAACTAACCTTTAAACAAAAACTTGTTCTGGTTGGATACTATTCTTACTGTACTCTTTCATATTTTAAATTATCCATTATTTACTATTTAACAATTCACATTATTATTATAACACATTTGTCAATCGTTACCTTGGCTTGTGTTTTATTAAAATTTTCTATAACTATTAAATTAACATTTTCAATCAACACCAAAATCTCTTCTCTCATTGTCTCAATTAAATTTATTAATAAAAACAAGCCATACGCTAAATAAATTAATTAATTAATAATGTTTGAAATTTTTTAACCCCATTCAAGATTTAATTATATCATTCTTCCAAGCTTATTTGCTTCAAATATTTATTTATTTAAATTAATTTCACTGCCTCACGTATCATAACAATATATAAATAGCTATTGTCTACTCACTGTCTAGAAAGTCGGCTTTTGCGCCCTAATTTTAGAAAACAAAACTGTAAATTTCCAAACAGCGGGAGGTAATTTTTATTAACCCCAGGCGGGAGTTAATATTTTTTACCTCCCGCATTTGTGTTTATTTCACAATGGATACCACACCAAAGCATTAGGTTGATTTGAAAATTAGACAAATTGTCACTACAGAAATCTAGACTCACTGTAATGATTTCTTAAAGCAAAATTTTTGAAATTCCGCACTAAAGAACATGCGTTCGAAGAAAAACTCATATACAGTGGTCGCCAAAAAGTTGGCATCAAATGGGAAACATTTTTATAGAGATTTTTTGGAAAATCAAAACCCTGGAGATAAAGGTGGCTGAAAAATATTACAATTGGTCCAAACAAAAGTTGTCGCATTTTGGAATCTATGAAAGTAACATAAATATGAATATTTCATTGTAGATAATTCTAATATTTAGTATTAGTGGTGCCTGAAGGAAGCAGGAGCTGAGAAACATAAAAACTAAAGACATGCAAGATACAGGGAAATCACTAATAATTAAAATCCCAGATTCTAAGACAAAAACTCAACGTTCCTTTAGTGTGCCTGAAGTATGGTACCCAACGTGCAAGAAATACATAAATTTACGTCCTTCCGAAGCGAATACAAAATATTTGCCGTTTTTTCTGAATTACCAACACAAAAAATGTACCAAACAATGCGTTGGGTTAAATAAGTTTGGTGCTGTCCCCACCAAAATCGCAACGTTTCTGGGTTTAGCGAACCCGAAACAATACACTGGCCATTGCTTTAGGCGCTCATAGGCCACCATTCTTGTGGATGCTGGTGGTGATTTGCTGGCATTAAAGAGAGATGGTGGTTGGAGCTCGTCAGCTGTAGCTGAAAGCTATGTTGATAATTCTACCAAAAACAAAACTGAACATGCGGTAAAGATTTCAAGTGCTATCTGTGATGATAGAGCAATATCAAACGACAGCACCGTCAGAGATGTTACTATGGCTTCATCCTCTGGCGGAAACTTCCATGCCTATACATTTTCGAAATCTTCTGTAACTTCTGTTCTTAACAATAATATCGGTATGGCCCTTTCTAATGCCGCGCCAGTTTTTCATAATTGTACTGTAACTATCAATAATTATTATCACAAAATGTAATGTTAAATTAATAAAAATACTTCTTTTTGTTTCTTTGATAGTAATTAATGTGTTCGTGAATAAAGTATAGTACAAAACTCGTGTTGTAAGTCAATTAGGCACTTGTGTAATTGCAAACTCGCCGCTACGCGGCTTGTGTCTAACTTTTCCTCGTCATGCGTAATATGCTTCTTACAACTCTTGTTATGTAATATACTATTTTGCACTTGTGAGATTTAAAGCATTCGCCTTCGGCTCATTCTTTAAACTTTCTCAGCCGTGCAAAAAAGTGGCACTTTAGCTACTTGTTGTGTAAATAACTATTTTCTGCGATAGTGTCAAAATGACAACTTTTGCACAGTTTCTAGTGTCAAAAGTGACGTTTGCAGCACTCTTAATATTAGCCCCTGAATCAGGTGTTTTTCGCACGTTGCCATTGGTGGCGTGTTTTAATACTATATTAAAGTGCGCTTTGCCGTAAATTTGAATGTCAACATAATCTAGCATATCTAACACAATGTGACAGAAAAAGCGTCACCGAACTAAGTTTTGATATTTCTGTTACGATCGTAGAAAAAGTAGCAAATGATGCACGTGTATAAGAGCCATTAAAGCACTAGCGACATCAAAAGCACTCCGCTTCGCATCGTGCTCTTCAACTCGTCGCACTTGCTTTAAAGTCGTACTTATACACTAGTATTATAATATACTAATCTCTACTCACTGTCTAGAAAGTCCGATTTTGCGTACTAACTTTAGAAAACAAATCTGTCAATTTCCAAGCAGCGGGAGGTAATTTTTATTAACTCTCGGCGGGAGTTAATAGTTTTTATCTTACAGTAGCGCCTATTGCCATGCATTATACAACTGTTTCCAGTGACTAAAATTAAGTTTTATTCACAAGTGAGTTTTCATTATTTATACTACTGCATTGTTGGTAGCACTGTCAAGCTATGTGAAATTCATAATTTTCAGGTTAAGTCCTCGAATTTGACATAGACTGACAGTACACTTCAGTACTGCCAATAAACTTCAGTACTGTCAAACGTATATCACAAATGATAGGCGACTAATTATAAATTTATTTCGCGACATATTCTGACTGCGCAAACTATTTAGGCACAAGAATTGCTACTGTAAGATAAAACGTAGTATATCACACGTGAGCGCAATGCCATTATAAACGAAGTGATGCTGAGTATCGAAGTATTCTTGGAAAGCACGGAAGGGCGCTTTTCTTGGGTGGGGGGTACCGTATATTTTGTCTTCAAATTCTCCACGCTTTTAAGTAAGGGGTGCTAACAACTACCTGTTACGAGTACAATTATTACTTTGTTGAATTTCGTAAAGGGGTACTACTCGATTTTCACAACCACAGGGTGCTCATAATTTAGAAATTGATAATTTCGATTTTTTTATTGGACCATCGTATGTATCTCTGTATGTTAGAAAGCACCTTTAATGAGCGTTCCCTTGATATCTTGCTTCATACCCCTAAATTCAACCATTTTTCTGATAGAACATAAATACAGTTAAGATGCTTTGTTTAAAGGGATACCAAACAAACGCTCTTAAAATGCTCTCCGAGCAAAGCATAAATCCAGATTTTTAACCCAGTTATTGTTATTTGTTGATACAAGAAATACCAAGCACGAAAAAGCGATCATTGCAGGAGCAACTTAATTCTAGTAGCCAATTAAATAAGATTTTAAAAACAAAAACCAATACACAAAAATCCTATCCCTAATTACATTCAGTATTTAAATGTTTTTATTTGATACAAAAGTGCTCTTCGTAACCCAGATTGTTACGAATGAACAAGCTTTTCTAACAATTTGGTAGTTATTATGTAATCTGGACGAGAGATAAGATAATCGAGCACCATTTTCTAAATATTTTCATCAATTACGTCAGAGAACATTTGCCCACAGATAGTAAAATTGTCAAACAAATACATATTTCACTTAACAACAACAATATTTGTTCAGCTTCCTTTCTCTTTACGTAATATATGCTATTTATTATTATTACTAATCATTGGTAATGTCATGCATAATAATTCCTGCCGGTTATATTTGTTGACGTAAACATGCAATGACTAATACCTACAACAAAACTACCAAACGCGTACTGTGTGCTGCATAACCAGCAGGCGCTCATCTGATTCTTAAACGATGAATTCCCGAACGCTTCCGAAAGAGTAATCGAGCTCTCATGTTTATTTTTTAAAATTTTGCCGGCTCTGCTGCCGCTCCGGAGATCTGTTAGTGTTATGCCACGTTGTGGTGCGATAGGAAGCTTGGAGTGCTGAAATGCGTTGTTAGTTACGCAGGACGAGTATGAATGAAAAATACACGCCACGTTGAAAACCGAAAAAACCAGTGCTGATATCTTTAGTGATTCTCAAGTGCGGTTTCCAAAAATGAGTAACATGGGGCCAATTTTTAAACTAAGTGTTGTGTTCGTTGTTTTTTGCGCAAGGACAAGCAATTGTTTTAACATTGAGAGCAGAGAGCCCGTTGTGAAACGAGGACAAAACGGCAGTTATTTTGGTTACAGTGTTGCTCTCCACAAAACTGAGGATAACACTAATGACATCAGGAAAAGTTGGTAAGTTTCAATTTCGCAGATATTAAATAATAGCAACTAATGATAAAGTAAAGATCTGAAGCTTCGAATTAGAAACAACCGTGATTAAATCTAAAATAATTATAGACACTGTATTAAATTATGTGTAATGAGCAAGTTAATGAACACTTAGCGTCCGGTTGCTAAGGTTTTTTACCAGTGTGTAAATCATAATTATGCAAATCAGGTGCATCTGAATTGCAAATGTGTGCGTAAGCATTTAAACTAGGCGGGATTATTGAAGTGCATGTAAAATGTAAATCTGCCAAACTGGAAAATTCCGATGCAAATTAATTGCGAAGTGAATAACCTTAGGAAATCCATAAAATTGTGTATATTTTTGGCCCGTCTTTTTTATAAAAGTGTTATTCATAAATGCCAGAGGTTCTCCAATTACGCAACGTAGAGAACTAATATTATTGCAGTCTGAACAACTCTACGACTTGCAATAAGTTATTCATGTATTAAAACCCAACGAAAAACCTTAAGACTTTTATTTAATCACGGAATCACAATAGTAAATGATTTATTGCAAAATATGGATAATATCATATAATATTCAGTAAATGTACTAAATGTGTAATAACAACAAATTTAATTATCATTTAAATTCAACACATTAAATGCATTTTAGTTTTTAGTATATCTAGCTACGAAGTATACAGGGTGTCCATTTAGTGCGCCGGTCTCCGATTACGTGTTGACCTTTTTTTCGATAGAAGTGAATCATAATGGGTTCGAAAGGAGCACATTTTAAATTATTTTGACATATACAGGGTTTCCCAAAAAAGGTTGGCTTAAACAATTATCAATTTTTTCAATGGAACGCCCGGTATTAATTTACGGCTATTCAAGCCCCAATACGTTCTACGTTCAACTTTAACTTTTCTTTTAATTTGCTTGCAGCGGTTCCAAATTATGAACGTTTTTAGGATTTTTTTGTCAATATCAAGCTTTCAATTAAACCACCTTACTTTTCCCACTTTTGGATAGTTTTTTCCTGAAAATTGAAGGGGGCGTCATCTAGGATACAAAAGTACTAAAGTTTCATAAAAACTGGATACCTATTCGTTTTTTACCAGCACTATTATATATAAGATATAACACATGCGCCAAATACCAGGTGACCATAAATGGTTGTGATTTTTTTCCTTACGTTGGCACTGTTTCTGTTGGTGGCACTGTAAATCTATCAAATTCGAGGTTAGCAGGTTAGGTTTTGCGTCAGTATGTGTCAAAACTGACACTTGATATGAATCGAGATACAGTAAGAGCTCGGATATAGCAACTCGAGGGGGAATTTAAAAATGTTCGTTATAAAAGTCAACAGTTATTTACGTAACTGTAAATGAGAAAAACATGTTTCAATGTATTATAAAATACATAAAATTATCCATATTATTATGATAATGAGTACTTTTTTTTACTTTGGACACGTTTAAATTTGTCATCATACTATTATATTTTGTTTATTCTTATTAATTGTAGCGACGCACGATTTGCTTTTCCAGTTAAATTCGTGACATATTTCACTATTGACCCATTTTTTTTCAGTTTAATAACACTTTTTAAATTTTCTTCAAGTGTAAATACTATTCTTCGAGCACAGTGACGCAGAATTCCGGTACTATTTGATTGTTAAATGCATTTATTGTGTGATTTCCTATTATTATTAACTATTATGTTTTAACATTTACACCGCATGCATAAACCTAATTTTAGGAGTAACGAATTCATATCCAGACAAAATTCTGAGAATCACCGACCGGTATGTTATTTGTTCCGCGTGGTCAATGAGGTAATCATTTGTGACTTAGTTCATTATATTACAACCGATCGCATTGTCAGTTTTTCCTTGTAAATTTGTTCGTTATGCGCGAACGTTGCTATAAATGTGTTCGTTATAAGCCTACCTAAATACAAATAAAAGCATAGCGTTTTGATGGTGAGTTATAAGCGAGCGTTCGTTAATATCACGCCATGTCCGAGTTATACTGTATTCTATTTTCATCGCAAAAGAAATGTGCTTTCACTGACCATAATTTTAGCATAGACGCAACGTGTCCGCAATATTGGTCACACATAATTGAAAGTTACTGAAATAGAATTATCTTTCAAATTTGCAATATCCACATAGGTACATTTCTCAAATTAAACTGACAGATTAGTTCAGTGGTTATTAAACAGCTTCTGACGGAATAGGTTTAAAAATAATTGAATCCATAGAAACATTCTCAGTAATGATTAGTACCTGTATATTTTATATGGAAGAACGAAGAATACACCTTAGAGTAATTTGTTTGTATGAGTAGATGCCTGTACCTCAGACTAATTTCAATTAAACATTTATATAGAACAAGCAAACTGCGCGCTACGCGCACGTGAAATAGGATACGCGAAAGGTCAAGCTAAACAAATATAAACATCTGTGAAGCCGGAACGTGAGATTTTATTTTGTGTTACAGACACACAGACACACATTAAGGAAAATTATATTATAGATTACAGACGTTGCAAGACGATTTTGAAAAAGGTTAGGTACTATTTTCTGTGTTATATTAGCAGAAAAAAATGGAAAAAAAATATTGGTTAATAAATAGGCAGAAATTTGAAATTTAATAGAAATTATTTCAGTCTCCTTGATCGTCTTCTCATTTCTCAGAAATCGTGATCCTATTACTAAATGGAACTGTTAACTTATTCTGTTATAGTTTTTACTTGATTGATCCATCTTGTTTCCGATCTTTCCCGTGGTCTACAACCTCCAACTTTCCTTGAACTTTTAGTTTTTTCAGATTGCGTCCAACTTGTTCAAAGTACTGCAAAATCCGTAGGCGGCAGATCGTGAATAGTCTATTTGTGATCCCTATTCCATTTAATGCAGACACATTAGTTCGTCTTTCTGTACAAGACACGTGCAACATTTGTCGCCAACGCCAAATCTAGAATGCATCAATCCTTTGTAATTTGTTTATACTGTAATAGCACCCCGCTTTATAAATTGGGTTGTAAATAATAAAAATATAAAATTTATAATTATGGCAAGGGATACTACACAATGTATTAGTTTCAATTAAGAACCTGCCTGTCAAACTCAGGGCAAATAAAAGAATGTAATATTTATTACAAAATTCAATGGTTTATTGCTCTTTCTAAACTTTAATAGGAAACTTTGTATGACAAGTAATTCGTTGTATGACAATTTAACTCGGGTATTAGGGCAAATGAACGATTTCCATCTGACCATTATAACCTCTAAATTTGACTGCCACAACAAAATGATCTGTGGTCGCAAGAAACAGCGTAAAATTGAAATTCAGGTAGTTACTGTAAATTGTGTGACGTAGCTTCTGGCTAACCTTGTTTGGTAATCATGACAAAAAGCTGTCTCGTAACTTAGCAACTATATTTTCAATTTTATAAAAGAAATTAAGATTAATAACATGTTTGACCTTATGGATTACAGGTTTGATGTAATTTCTCTGCCTAACTACTAAAATTGTCTTTTTCTTGGAATACATTTCACTACACTTTGCTCTGCTTTTAAATCACTTTGGTTTATAATGCACCGATACACTTGGAGTTTCTTTAGGATCTCACTAATTGTCTTTCGATCGGTTACCTTACATTTTCTATTGCTGTATTGCAATTATTGCTTTGCTAGCACTGTTTTATTTGCCGTTTGCTGGCTTATAAACTTTTAATACATAACACTCATATACTTTCTGTACTTAACAAAACATTCTGTATAATTTTATTCACATTATATTTGACATTAATAAGCTCCGAGGGGTCATCCACTGCCCAAAATCATGTGCAGGTATTGAAAAATTGACGAGAATTCTCGTTATTGATGATACTGACACGTACTGCGGAGTATTGACAAGTACTGCCGAGTATTGACAAGAACTGCATGGTATTGAAGAGTATTGCTTAGTATTGACAAGTACTGTAAAGTAATGACAGGTACCAGTGGGCCTTGAGAAGATCAGGATAATAAAAAAAAGTAGAGATTCTGCCAAATTTAAAGACCTTCTGCAACATAGACTTTTACAAGAACTGTTCGTTGGTGAATTGTAACTGTCAATAGTTGTGTCCACCGACAGTGCCTTGAAAGTAGGTACCTAATGAAATAAAATGGAAACATTGTTTATTGAGCGTTTATTTTGAAATTTATACATTTATGAAACATAAGTAATATTATTTTATCTACTCCAGTGGGATAAGTAACGCATTACGTCACTCATTTGACACTATTTCAGTTAGGTAATGAAGCTCATTACACCACTCAGTTATGTAATGGTTTCATTGCGCAACTGAGTTGTGTAATGACTTACGTAACTGAAATAGTGTCAAATGAATGACATAATGACATTTGCCTACTAAAATATTTTTGAAAATGACAGATCTGACATTTCTCTTAATGCACTTTTCTCAATTTTAGGCAGTCGTAGATAAAATTTTGTACAATACATGTGTGATAATGCATCATTAATATATTTGTGTGCTTACATAACTCGTGCTACGCACTCGTTTGTAACTTACACACACGTATATTAATGATGCTGTTATCCCACTTGTATAGTAAATAACTATTAAATTTTCTCGATACTTTTCTTGAATTCCTTGTATTTCTTATTAACAATATTTTTTTCATTTCCCTTTAGTTTAAAAGGGCCATTTCCTGCCAGGTGTAATGGCCGGTAAATTACAAACTGTTTGTCTACAGTTTGTACACTTGTGCTCATAAAACTGGAATACACTGTTGCACTGATGTGAAAAGTCGTATTATTCGTATTATTAAATAAATTTTTTATACGATATCTCTATTTAACTATCGATGTTCCAAACCAACCGGTATTACAAAATAAAATATTACAAAAATCAGTCCAACAGTAAGTATATTCCATTTTTATGAGCACAAGTGTATATCTTCTCTACAGTATTACTAAGTATTACAAAATTTAGTTGGCCGTGGACACATGTTGTAAAAAAGTTTTGTGTGTGTCCACGGCCAACTAAATTTTATACTAAATTGTTTAATACTAGCAAACCTGCACTAAGGCCCTGAACACACGGGATTCCGTTTCCCAGATTCGGTATGCGGGATACAGAATCTGAGTCTGTTCAGACACGGCGACTGAATCTCAGACGCGGGCCTTCAGTCACTTGCAGTGCCGTGCTGTTATGGACCTAGCATTGCTGTTCTTTGTTTCTGTCGAATTAGTCTAGAAGTGCTGTATTTAAAGTCAGGGATTGGGCTCTACAAAGCTAATAAACTTTTCATTGTCAAATAATGTACGCTCTATGATCGTTGTATAGTAAGGAATGCCTTAATTATTCGATTTAAATAGAAGTTGCAGAAAATCTGCTACGCCTATGATATGATATCATATGTTCTGGCTGGCAAAAGTAGGCGAGTCCAGGCCGTGGTACACGTGGACTCATATCCTCTATATGCTCCAATGGTAAATCGGTATCCGAGATACAGACCTTTTAAAAAAAATATTAGAATCTTATTATCATCCTTAAGGAAATTCTGAACAAAATTATCAGAGGGTGGGGGTGGTTTTAACCCTTTTCCAACTTTCTTTGTGTTTCTTTGGTTACTGAAAGTAGTACCCTTTTGAAGTGTCCAGGTGCCAAATTTCAGTAAAATTGGTTCACGCGTTTCTGAACAGCGTACAAAAATGTGATTTTTTAAGTAAACTTTAAACTCCTCTAGTCCTCTTACGGGCAAACGGTACATTTTGGTACATAGGTAAGTTGGGTCCAATCGACTTATTTTCACCACAGGAATATGTGTTTAAGAGATTTTCCACATTTTCCCGGACACCCTGTATATTTGTAAAAGTTATGACGTCATCGATGTTGTTTTTTAATTATAACCTATATTTTTACTTCCTTTTACGATAAAGGAAGTATTGGATTTACCCCAAAAATTCGAAATTGAGTTGTCTGTGTGTGTCTGTCTGTGACTGTAAACAGAATATCTCAAAAACGAAGAGGTACGGCGTTGAAACTTCATGTATAAGTTTTGTGTACTATCAAGATGCGACAGCAAGCTTTTGAAGAAAATCGCATAACCGGAAGTAGGTGTTTACTCTTGTGATTTTTCAGTTTTTTTTCGATTTTTTCAAAAACGGCTCTAACGATTTTTTTCAAACTTCACATTTTTATTACATTTTGAATGTGTATTGACGTAGGTAATTTTCCTGTTGAATACTTCTAAAATGGGTTTCTTTGGTTTTTTTAATTTTTTTTTATTAACTCCTATTTTAAATAGAACACCCAGTATATTATTACATTTTTGAATTCAGCTTAAAATTATAGAGAAAATTTGTCTCTTGAACTAACACTCTATTTTGTACGGTTTCTGTAGAATTTGTAATTTTTGAAAAATTTTGACAAATGCTTAAAAATTAAAAATCAAATTTTTGGCTAATTATAAGATCACTGTAAAAGGAAGTTGTGTGATTGTATCACACCAGATTTTTTTTCTTTTCGTTTACTAGAGAGTCGATAGACTTGATGCGTTTTCCGGCCTATTGGTGTGCACTGTATATTTTACCGTAGCTGAATCTTCCAAAGAGCCCTACACACACCTACACATTACCATTAGATATAAGTACAGCTCCCGCATCGTAACCTTAGAAAAAGTTTCACTTGGTGCATCAATACGATACAGTGTAGGGGTAAGCGTACACTACGAGTGAAAAGTACATATCTTCGAAAGTGCTTATTTTTAATATACTTTATAAATAATTTAATCTACAATAGTTCTTGCAAATAAAACAATTTATTGGACCAACATTATTTGCAGGAAACAAGCTTATATAAAAATAGTAGAGTTTAAAGACGCAAGGGTAAAGTGTAAACTTATTTGGTGTCAGCTTTTTAGGATGAATGTACAGCAGTGACGCACCAGCGAATAGTGATCGAAGTGCACGATATGATGCGATTGCACCCGAGAGCTGGTTGCGTGAAATTTCTAAGATTATGATGCGGGAGCTGATATCTTACCTGGACGTCCATTGCTAATTAACACAGACAATAAATCATAGGAATCTCTACAATTCACCTGTCACTACAATATTTAAGTCGTGAATACGTGATTTACCTATTCAGACTTGACAAAGCCAATGCAATCACCGCGGGAAGAACCTAAAACAGCTGATTCAAGCAAAACCACTCGACAACACACGTGGTGCAGCAGGGGGCAGTAAAACAGCATTCAGCAGTACACGCAGTGTGCGGCGTCCTCACTACAGTGACTTTATATGAGACAGTGGCTACAATAGAGTGTATTCTTTTTTATTGGTCGCCCGAATCGGCCGCCATTGAGAGGCAAAATTTGTTAATGCTTTTGTTTGTTTATACCAAATCGAGGTTAGCAGGTTAGATTTTGCGTAAGTTTGTGTCAAAACTGACGCAAAACTTAACCTGATAATCACGAATTTGGCATAGACTTACAGTGCCACCAAGATATTATTTATACATTGTGTAACCATAACCATTCAAAAACGTTCAATTTATTAAAGTTAGTAGGCCACTGGCCGCCATTTTGTGGCAAACTGTGCCTATTGTCGCCACTGTCTCTATCAAGGCACTGTAGTCGTCACTTGTGTAAATAGCGTAGGAATCTTTCCGAATATATGCGAGTCGGTCCGAACGCAGTCCGTTTGAACCGTGGCCCTGCTTCATTGGTTGATTAAAATTTTTAAGATCCATGTGGAATATAAATAACCCTAAATTTAGATTGATCGTCAGTAACGAGTTCGAATGAACTAATAATAATAGTTGCAGTGTATAAATATATTGTCAAATTAAAGACATTTTGACTCTCATATTGAAGATCATAAGATTATTGATAGATACTGAGGCGTATTGCAAAGGATTGAAGCGTATTGAAAAGGAATGACGAGTATTGACACGTATTGACAGGTATTGATATGTACTGAGAAAATTGACGGGTACTGACAAATATTGTTGAGTACTGACAAGTATTGACGCTCAACTTGTACAGGTATTGACACTAGTGGATGACCCCTCGATAAGCTCACATCCGTCAGTTACAAATTAAATTGCATTGGCCCTTCCGAACATTTATCATATCTGAAACTCTGAACGTAACCCTTCTGAAACCTGCCTGATGTCATGCTAACTTTTATCCCTCAAATTATTAGTTACTGCTGCACCCATAAAGTTTATTTATTAAGGTAAAGTACTTATTATCTTGCAATAAATAAAATATTTAATTCTGTGCTCATTTTGACCTTATTCGTTTAGTTGCTTAAGCAATAAGAATTGCGTGGGCAGTAAACCACTACAATACTTCCAATGCACTGCGTCTTCGAATTTTTTTCACGCATCCTCCTTGATTGGTTATCCCTCCAACAAGTTTACTCCTGTAAAAATGTTACTTCTTTCATTTAAGTACAATAAGTTTAAGATTTATCTCGAAGCCATAGTTTCTGCTTTTTCTTATGACTCGCTCCACCATTGTTCTAAGTTCGTCTTCGTCTTTTGCCAGTAGAGTTTGTCATCTGCGTACCTCAGATTGATGAGTTTGACAGATGAGACACTTCTCTAGCAATATCTGTAAGTATTCTTCTCACTTGGTGAATATTTCGATATTCCTTTATTTCTTTGCAAATATTTCTTTGAATTTCTCGGTTTAGCATGGTGTGTTCGCTTTTCCTTCAGTACTTATTCCCGTTTGCCTTAGCCTCTTTCCTGTCATATTAGCCAATGCGTGTTGATTCCAATTGTATTGTTTGCTCCTTTGTCTCGAACTTTTATGATTATTTTTCCCATGGTGTCTTTCTTAGACAATAGTTATTTATTTGTTTCTGTTTTAAACTGCTTTATAATGTTTTTATTAAGTATAATTATTTTTGTGGTCGTTTTGCGTTTTTAAATTTCAGTTTTAGTTCTGCAACAAGCCACTAATGATCAGATCCGCGTCCTGCCCCAGGAAATGTGTTTGCATTGTAGAGTGATTATTTCCATATGGAATCTATCGTTATAAAGTCAGTTTTATTTCTTTACCTATCTTGGAAATTTTTAAGTACATATATAGTCGTCATACGTGGTGTTTAAGTAGTAAGAGTATCTTCTATGCGTGATTGCACCACGCATTCTCCGTTTTCTATCCTTTTTCCCATTCTAACCACCGATCTCAAGTGACCATCGTTTCATGTTTGTTGGAACAAAAAAATAAGTAGAAACAACCACAACACCTACTACTAGCGCGATTGCCTATGAATTGGTAGAGCCTAACTTCGCCAACCCTTTTATACAGCACTGCTCATTGTCTTATTTCATCGGAATTTGGTAAGATTATAACTGCTAGGTTTCTCGGACTTCCCAGACAATATGCGTCATGATTGAGCTGTTTTGCAAGGCCTTAAGAATCCCGGACGTCGACATTTTTCGAGGTATTACGAATTTCGTGTTTGTAAAGCCTGCTACAATAGGGTGGTTCTAATTTTGCAACCACGGAATTTTGTTAGTCGCACCCCCTACATTCGTTCCAATGCCAAAAAAACTAACTCATAAAATTTGTTAGCCCAATCGAACAATATTAACACGTGCCACCGAGCGTTGGAAGTTTCCGAATTGCAGATTTTAATTGAATTCACTTGTTATCAATTAATATCTGACGAACCGGAAGTGCTATCGAAATTTGGATAATAACATAAATAAAAGGAAATTTTATTTTCTACAATTGTAGTTATATGCAATTTGTCCGCAAACCTACCAGATGTTAAAAAATGCGTCAAGTGTTAGAAAAACGTAATACTTCGATTTTTTTTCTTTCTATTTTTAATTTGAAAACGTAGAAGGATTACAATTTTGAAGTAAATTGCAATCCATTATTCAATTTTAGGCGATTTTTGATAATACAAGTAAATAGATCTTATGATATATAAATGTTTGAAATTCAATAATAATTTTTTTTTACGTATTTTAAGTATATTGAAATATTTTTAGAATCAGTTATTTAAAAACAAAACGAGTCAAACCGTCGAACACAGTTTCTTTGTTTGTCAATACAAACCAGACAGTTTTTTTTAATATGCTTATAGTTAAATTTAATTTACATAAAAGTGCAAAATTAATTATTCAAGGAATAGTGTTTTGGTAAAAAGCACGGATTCCAGCTAAGGAAAAACATCATTCTGTACAAAAGCTGGAATTATTATACTCTGAATGAAGGAGTCTTCTAAAACAAGGAAATAAAAGAACAGATTCATAAAAGGAAGGAATAACAATTTTATGAAAAATTTGACGACCTGTTTGATATCGCACATACAAACGCTCTAGAATTAATAGATGTAGAAGATAAACAGTTTTTGCCTCTTCAAAGGCAAAAAGGGTAGTATGCTTGGTATTGATATCAGGTTACATCAACAAGAGAAGAGAACTGAATAACGACTGGAAAGAGAAGATGCAAGAAGAAAATGAACTTACGAAGAAATGGAAAATTTAAGTAAGTATATGTAATTGTTTACTTCACGTCACAAATGATATTGCGGAAAGAAGTATTAAACTGGTCGAAAAATATAATAGCTTAATTACCAAGAAAGAGGACCAAAAACAGTACTTGCTACAAGTTGTTAGCGATTATCGGCGTCAATATCCGGATTCCAGTAAAGTTTCCTTAAAAAAAAAGTAATTATTGTGATATGCATTTAATTATTTTACATATAGGTAACTTGGTATATTTGTTTTATTCTTAAGTTTGTAAATATATTCTTTCAATTTATGTAACTTCAGTAATTATTTAATATTGTTCGTTTTATTTAATTTGTAAATAAATATATTTGCTTAATTATATTATATTTTTAGTTATTAATATAAAAAATCAATTTTTCAAGAATTTTTACCTTTTTTTTAATACTTAACGCATATTTTTTTAAATTTCAACAAGTTTACAAAAAAATTTCATATACATAACTAAATTAGTAGCAAATTAAATTTCCTTTGATTTATGTCATTATCAAAATTTCGATACGACTTAATGTTCGCGAGATATTAATTGATAATAAGTGAATTAAGTTAAAATCTGCAATTTGAAAACTTCCGGGGCTCGGTGGCACGTGTTAATATTATTCGATTGGGTTCAAATTTTGTATACGTTTGTTTTTTCGGCATTAGAACGACTTTAGGGGGTGCGACCAAAAAAATTCGAAAAAGTTTTTTCCACTAAGTATAACGTAGAACAACCCTACTGCTACAAGTCTCTCTTAGACGATTAGCGCTTTTCGAAGTTAATGTACTGCTTTCTAGGCTATATGGTACTATAGGCATGCTTCACATGTCTTTCGTTTTAAATTTATGGGTGTATCATTGTTCGTGTCAAACCAATTCTCATTTATCTGAGCATTCTGGTAGTCCTTGCCGATCTTTATCACATGACCCAAGTAAACATACTCTTCTATTCTTTCGATATCGGAATTGTTTATAGCGCTTTTAATATTGATTTGACTCATTATCTTTGTTTTTGTGAGATGTGAGATTCATAATGAGATCAACTTTCCTTGATGCCTAATCGAGATGTTCTAGAATATCCTACAGTTCTTTAATGTCGCTGTTTACGAATATGCCGACTACGAAGCGTAAATGATCCATTAATATTCACATCTTTTGTTTTCCATGATAAGCTCTTGAATATCTCTTACAGTGCTAGTGTAAGCAGTTTAGGAAAGAGTGTGTCAGTGCTTAAACTCTTGGGTTTCGTTTTTTCGTTAATTGAATTACCGTTGGGCCCCGAAGATCGGAACAGATTCACGCATCGCCCTGAGTATTTCCTTTTTTCTGTGTAGCATCGTGACTGGTATAACTGACGACCTAAAATTTTAAAGAAGCTAACATTGACACAGTTATGCATATGAGAATAAGCAACTTGCAGCATTAAAATATACCTTCATCTCTATACTTCTACTTCTGATTTTTTAGCAACACCCTTCTTTCATTTCTAAAATGTAGGCCTCGCGAGTTGTTCGTTTCTATTTGGGCATATTACATTGCGACTTTGAGGGATTCTTTTCCTGTTTTCTACATACACTGCTACTAATATACAGTTGTTTCCAGAAATGATGGAAACGTCAGCTTTGCCTCCCGGTCCATCCCGAATTATGATTGTATGTTTCCATACCTTTCAGTAATTTCTCTAACGTGAAGTCATAGAGTGGTGTTGCGAAAAACTATTAAATGGTTTGGTGTTGCTTAGATAAAGGTCTAATGTTTATTTCTTTTCAATATAAGGTAATCTCATTCTCTAGGCAATTAATTCTTCTTAACACGTAAGGAAATAACAGCGATGCCAAGCCTCCTTTGCATAGTGTAAAGTCGATTCTGCAACCAGGTTCATGTTCCAGCTCCTTGACTCCATTTCTGAATGACGTGGGACGATATAAATTAACTGTTCGTTCATACCAAAATAGTAAAAATTAAAAGTCCACTTTCTCGTCATTGACTGCCGCCAGCTTGAAAAACGTCCAACCAACAATAAAAAAACACACATTGTACACAAATACCGTTACACGTAGCTTATGGTATCGGATTTTTCTGATACGTGCGTTGGTGTTTGTTTCTAACACGCCCACGTGCGTGCCTTGAGCAGGTGAACGTTGCGTTATCGCATACGTTAATAAGTGAACTTCCGCACGTACTGCATAATTTAAGCGGTTGGCGAGTATGTCTTCCACTGAATATAGCAACAAGTGTTAACATGCTGAGCGTTTCTTCATGCCCGAAGAAACTGTGACAAGCGTGCGTAACGCGACTCCGGCGTTGAAAGAGTAATTTACTCAGGTGCGTTTAATTCGTTCATTGGGTCATTATTGGAAGCTTCTCGGATTCTGTTTACAAACACGCTATCGAGTGGCTTTATCCAAGCTGACACTTTTCGTCGGTTTCTCTTTCAAGTATGTGGTTGCTGAAGTAATTCGTGTTTATTTTGTTGTCAAATATTTCGAACACCCTTTTTTACTACACGTAAACTTCCTCAAGACATTTATTTTATTTAACGTAAACAACTGACAATTTAATTAGGTGATACTTACCTATCTGTTACTCTGTTATGCTACTCTTATTCCGAACTGTACATGTATAACAATTATTTGTTGAGCTGGTATAACTTCTAATAAAAAAAAAATTAAAAAACTACACAGCGTGTAACCTGACATCATTGCGCTGTTTGTTGGTGTCATCAACCTTATTATTAACATCCTCACTGTAGAGGCATCGGCCTGTTCTCGCTGAGGACGTTTTAGGCTCTGCAATTGCGAAAGCCAACTTGGGCATCGAAGTGAAGTCGACACAAGATTTGTGTGGCCGTTGGGGATCGGTGGGAATACTACCCACATTTTCTGGTCTAGAACCAAAGGCTCTACCATCAATACCGACTGGAAACGAGGCCTCAGCGCTCCGGCCTGGCGTGAGCATAGATACGTATAACCGGCCAATGCGAACCTCTTACCTGAAGGCTCTCATTGGGCAATTCTACCTACCTGCGCTGACGTCAGGGCGGAGCGCTGAGGCCTTGTTTCCAGTTGGTATTGCTCCAACTGAATCACCTCTACTGCTGTGTTTTGTTACTTTAAATTGTTGTCTCGAAAGGCTTCAAGTGAACTAATTAATAATAATAAAGTTGTTGACTTGCTGATTTTTTAACAACACCTCTCTTTTGTTGCAAAATAGGTCAGAATGTGAACCAAGTGGAATACATTTTCATCCAGACTACAAATATACTACGAGAAAAGGACGCTTTATCGGACCCATGCTTTCATACAAAAAAGAAAGTATGGCTGTACTACAGTTAGGGTTGCCAGATTTATAACCAATGTTTCCGGGACAATGGGGGGGGGGGGGGATACTACGTAAATGTATTTTATCTACGACAGTGCCTTTTAGTTGGCAGTTTTAAGTTTGTAAAACGACTGTTTAATAACATGTTTTCATTAGTTTACGTCGCCAATAGTAACGTTTTTAAAAGATTTCATTAGACACTTTGTCAGTACCAACGTGTTTTAAAATTTTTAAAACACGCAAAATTACGACCAGTTGCAGGTAATCCTAATTTACATTTAATTTTTTTTTATATTTACCGTGTTTTCTAGATTCTATCGTAGATAAAATATTGTACGATACACATGCGTGAAGCATTTTTAGTCACTCGCGGGGCTTAAAACGCTTGCTCACTTGCGTTTTAACTCTACCCCACTCGTGCCTAAAGAGTAGCTTTACGCTCTTGTATCGTAAATTACTAATTTTTACTCATATATCTACTATCTACTAAATAATGCATTTGTAAAATAAACTTATATTCATCAACAAAAAAAAACTATGCTTGTGTTTCTGTATTGCAAGTTTTACAATGGGCCATAAAATCTGGGTCATTTAGCCATTTTTCATTGAAACTAGTTAGTCTCTTCACTGAAGGAATCTGACTGTAAACAGAATGGATTCGGTGCTTACGTGTCGGTGCTTATATAACTTCTCATCAGTTGCGTCAGTGGAGAGTACAGACCAGGTTTGTAGCGGAAGAAGAGACCGTAATCCAGAAGGTAGTCAAAAAGGTTCTAAATTCGCCTACATTTCTAACAAACCTTATGAATAAAATACAGCAAAACAACAAGCTAACAATAATTTATTACAGCGCAGACTGACTGTCTACTGTGTAGTTTTGTCGATCAGGCGCACAGAAGAATATAAAATGATACACACACACGGCTGTGGTGACTCACACAGCCCCGGGTTCCGATGTCCTGCTTGAGAATAACATAACCTGGCGTAAATCACTCACCTTCAGTGATGACCATTGAATTCCAGTTGTGCAATAATCAGGCTCTGCCCCTCGCAGGTATTATCGACGATGCTATTACTATTGCACCACTTAGGGGACGTCAATGCTTTCTTTGTCGGTCTACTGGATCTTTGGGTTAGAAAACAACAATGTCGACAGGACGTCGGAACTCTCCCTGAAAGTTAAGGGACTTGGCGCGACTACGACAGTTGGAAGCACACTCTGTAGATCTCTCGCATTCCTTTGCGGTAATATCGCGCTATATGCGCAAACACATCAGTGCGTATTTAGACTACCAATAACGTCCGCTCTTCTTTTGCATTCTTTGCTAAATCTACTAACAAACAATGAAGATCATTCATGTATAAATCGGCTGTATATTAAAATGATATTTTAAACACACCCAGTCGAGCAAGGTCAAATTTCCATTACAAGAGAAGTAAAACGTACAATTTATAGAATTAGAAGGTAATAAATAAATTTCAATTTATAAAATCATAGAGCAAATAGTTTCAAATTGCAATAGTACAGTAATCCATCGATTTACAGTTAGTATGTCTTTATACACAATTAGACAACATAATATGCCAAACAGTGGTAATACAGTAACCGGGTTAATAATCTAAATTCTAAAACTTCCAGATGTTTTTCAGAAAATATTAATTTATCTACGATAGTGTATAAAATTGCCTTTTAGTTCTCGCGGGGCTTAAAACGCTCGCTCACTCGCGTTTTAACGCTGCCCCACTCGTGACTAAAGACTAGCTTTACGCACTTGTATCGTAAATTACTATTATTTACCTTTAAAAAACTATTTACATGAGAGCAAATTTTGCGTTAATGTGTTTTAAAAACTAATTAATTGTAATAAATAAATCCTTTGAATTTAGCAATTTGTTGATGAAATTATTTAAAGTATTACAAATTCTCCCAAAAACGTCTTATACGTATTTTACCTCTTTTGTTAGCAACTTGGCAAAGTATCAAAATCTGTTAACAAGATCTTAAATTATATTATTTACCATACATACATGTAATGCTTTTACAGATTTTGTGCTAAAATCATAATACGTATTAAAAATATGATACAAAGGATAAGAGTCACTTATAATGCTTATGCCGATGTAGATCATTTCATACGTTTTTCATGCAGGATTTCAATGTACTTCTATGAAGTAACGTTTAGACAAATAAATTAATGTATGTAAGTAATTCGTTCAGTAAACCTTGGTAGTATTTATGGTAGGAAATAAATTAAAATAAACATTGTTAACTAATTATTGTTTATATGTGCAATAAAACAACAGAATTTGAGAAAGGAATAGATCAGTTTAATAGTACCTAGTATATTATTAATTTTTTTATTAAAACGTGTGGGATTTATTTCACTATAATAAATTGGCATTTTATTGTTTATCGCGCATGCAAAATTAAAAATAGTAAAAATCCAACGTTACAAGGAACTATCAACGTTATCAACGAATTGTCAATTAAAATTAAAAATGAACAAGGAAGTCTTACCTTTTTTACTGGAACTAAAGAGCGACCAAATTCCTTGACAATGGCAGTCGACTAATAAGTTGATCTGATCTTTAAGAATCGATAGCCAACTATTATCTAAATCTACCGAAAAACACGATACACTTTCATCTTTGTTAAGTAAAATATACGCGGCTTCTCTAATTTTACGTCAAGTTGATATCTATTCTTTACATACAATCTTTGTGTTATGCCAATGTATTTTGAGATTGTTATTACAAGCATGTTCTGCTATTTTAGACTTTTACAACTGGTACTTTTTAATTAAATGTGTGTTCTTTAACCATTAACCCTAACTTCCAAAAGCCTGAGTGTTTCGCCAATATAATATCTCCACGCTGGAAATTAGGGTTAAAGGCAGTTGATTATCGATTTTTAAAGAATAGATCAAGTAGTTGTTCCAGTAATTACTGGAAATTGGTCACTTTTCAGTTACAGTAAAAAACTAAGTTTTCCTTGTTCTAATTTTAATAGTTAATGCGTTGATAATGAGGACAGATTGTTCCTCGAAACGTTTAATTTTTAGTAATTTTAATTTTGCAAGATGGTGAAATTCTCAATAAACAGCTGTAATTGTTATATCACGTCACAAAAAAGTTTCAGAAATTATCATGACATAAATACATTTTTGCCCTAACTTTAATTTAAGATATTTAAACCATACCTAACATTTTAGGTATTCTTCAGTACCCCTGACAGTACGACATACATTAAATAGTTATTTACGTATAGAACGCCGGAAGAGTAAGATTACGCCTGCAGCAAAAATTTGAGGCCCGACGAAGGAGGGCTTTTATTTAGCTAAGGGTTCATGGAGCAAACACAGAAAAAATTTATGTTTTTTAATTCCAAAATCTGCTACCACAGTTAAGATGCCGGCCGTAAAATAATTTGCGGACCGCAAAGTTACTTTAGTTGTAGTTGTATTTTCGGCCATGGTAACTAAGATGTAAGTTGTGCATAAAATGTATTTTCATGTATGAACTACAATCGAAACTGTTTTAATTCGATATGACAATCCATTTGTCTTTCAAAAAATAAAAAGTCGAGATTCTAATAAACTTTTCCTTTCGTGTTGCTTTTAAAAGTAGGCCTAGTACTGTGTAAACTATTTTCTTCCAGCTTTACTAATAAAATTCACGTTGAAGACGGGACACCCTGTATAGTTTCACTTAATATAGACGACACAGGTGCAAAAGTTATAAATAATAATTTATTATTATTTTAAACCATTATACAAATCTATTAGAAACGTTCTCCAAAGGTGTTATACAAATAACTTGTTCATATTGTATTTAATGCCAGAATGTATAAAAACGTAGCAACTTTTTCATCGCTTTTTTTGTAGAATAGGTACCTAACAATTAACTTATGCGTATATGTACCACTAAAATTCCTCTTACATTACGGTTGTTGTAATAATAGTTTCTTGAAAACTATAGAGGTTTTAAAACCATACTACGTAGGTAATCAAGTTGAAAAAACGTTACATTATAGTATGTAATAGAATTAATAATAATAATAATGGTGAAGCACTAACACCCCATGAAGGAGCTTGGCGTGCAAGGCGGAAGGTCAGAGCTTTCGTATCCTCGCCCTCACACCCGGCTGTCGCATTTCAAATCTAAATATCAAAGATATATCAGAAATGTAACTCAAAGAAAAAATTTCATGGCCAACCAGAGGTTAAATAAAATGAGAACAAATTATAAAGAGTCATTTATCAGATTTTAATTGATTCAAAATTCGTTAATAGGTTACTCTTATTGTAGAAATATGTATGTTCAACTGGAAATATGGTTATAAGGTACTTCATGTTTTATTTTTATAAATATGAAAAAGTATGCACTTGTAGCACTTTCATAAATTATTTTGAAGCGCAGTTGGTAGAGCGTTAGCTTGCACTAAGGAAGTCCTCAGTTCGAATTCCACAGTGAGAGAATTTTTCCGCAACCTTTGCGATCGGGTCCGGTGAGACCATTCACAGTTGGGCACCAAATTAACTGCACTCAGAACCACGTACCTAAGAGATAGAGTAACAAGGTCAACACATCAGCAAGCCACACACCTGACACAATAGTTTCTTCGCAAGCACAAAAGGCGCGCTCTTTGTAACTCGAAACACGGGCTTAGTTGAGCACTGCCCCGCCAGACGCGAAACCGTACAAAGCACCAGCCTCTACACCGCTAAGTAAAAAGGGACTACTGATAATACTAACATATACATTTTGAATAACGCTATTAAAAATGCTTTTGACAATATTGAGACTGATTAATTCAACGTCTGGAAAATTGCACACAGCTCAATGTCATGGAATTCTTAAACATGCTATCTATCTGTTTTTAATTCTACTGTAGTCATCTGCAGGTTCTAAAATCGCTGGTATGCTCGTTATTTAATGACTGCCTTTTCAGTAAAACAATTGACTATTAAACAAACCTACCTGAAAATTGCTACGGTCGAAGGCTGTTTATGCAAACAGCTAATTTCTGATATCGATCGGCTCCTAGTCGAAGCCAAATTGGTGGTCAATCTTAAGAGATTAACTAACACCCTGCAGCACGAGTCACCCTTCGTGCAAAATGCCTTGCCCGCAGCAGCCACCGAGTGCATTGCTCGCTTGCAAATTACATTTAACTCGAGTCATACGTTCCAATCAAGAAATAAATTGCTGTTGCATGTCAAAAGCGCCGGATACCTCGGGCGAGAGGCACCGATGATTAATGTTTTTACAAGTTATAACGCCGAGGTATTTCGCTCTGCTCTTTTTACCGACAGATCGCGAGATTAAGGATGTGACTCAACCAGAGCTAACCATTTTTACCGCAAGGCTGCGTGATAGTATTCAAATGAAGATCGGATTCCTGGTTGAGGAACAATCGCTGCTATGCAAAACTGTGATGCCATCGGAATTTCTAAGAGATAAGTCGGTAACGGTTTGAATTAGCGTTGGGATACGCAGAAGTGCAGATGATAAAGGAACTGGTATGGAACTTGTATGCTTATTTTGCTGGAAAATGTTAATTAGTGTTCAGGAAGTCGAACAATCTGGAAGATATGATTGATGCATTTTCTACATTTATTTTATTTTGTCTTCCTCCAACATCGTCAATTAATTAAAAATTACCATGCTCTGAATCAGAAGTAAAACATGTCATCGCTTGACGGCAGTTCTAGTACAATCTTGATATACGTTACTGAGGTGAAATATTAGTAAAACAATCATTGGTCATTTTCGATGTACCTTTCCTCTTATTTAAAGCATTTGTCCCATCTGTATGGTAAGTGGTTTTCCACAAAATTCTTCACTTGGCCATCGTCTTCACATCCCACTGCTGCTAGTGTTTCTTTGAATGGTCCGAAAAGCTAGTAATCGCATGAAGAAAGATACAGAAGGAAAGGCGTCGAAGGGTTTCTCATTTCATTTCAGGGAGTGTAGTTTAGCTTAAAATATTGGCATGGGATCTAGTATTGACATGAAGGAGACAGAGACAGTGACATAAACAGACGCGATTCAATGTACCGCAACAGACACCGTCTAACATTAATTTGCTGACGACCTAATAATTCTGACGAGGTTCAAAGGAGAATTGCAGAAGTAAAGAAGATTATAATATGAACAAATGAGAGTAGAAATTAACGAAAATAAAAGTAAATATCTCGTCCGAAGCGACGAGACATTTAACGAAACCAATCATCTAAAGGCCAAGATGGAAAATAAAGAGTATGTATAAGTTCGCTCATAACTATAAATCCAAGTACTGCCAAAAAGCGCACGCTAGGCACAAAAAGTACCTACGCTATGAAAGCAATAATATAAGGGAACATGTTTTCTAGGGCAGTGCGAGGTGTAGACTGCCGAAACAGGAACAACTGTTATTGCATGTGTGGGAAAAAAGTAGAAGACGAGTGGAAGAAGCAACCAAACAAAGAAATAAGAGAGCTGTATGGGGATGCGGAAATAGTAGGAGTGATAAGAGCAAGGATGAACCAGCAAAGAAAGACAAGCAAAATATGGTGGGAGGAAGGAAGAAATCGAAGAAGACCTAGACCACCTAAAAATACAAGAGTGGAAAGAAGGAAGTCAAAGATGAGCATAAATGGACAAACACTGTTCATCAAGCCAAAAGCCTCCAAGACCCGCAGCGCTCATCTATGTGCAAGAAAAACAATCAACATCATCTTTCCAGCAGACTGTATCGTTATCTCCTCTTGCATATCTTGTTGTTTTTTCACTTATAATTACACGAGAGCTTTTTTTTTGTCGAAGTAAACTTGACATTTTAATGAGGATTTCTTGCTTGGCAATTTAACGAAAAAACTGCCTCCGAAAAAATTACGAGCCGAAGGACGAGTAATTTTTTCTGGCAGGTTTTTTGAGTTGAATTGACTAAAAGCAAGAGAACTCGAATTATAAATGTTAATAAGTTTACTTCAATAAAAAAAAAGCTTGAGTGTAATTCGCTACGACAATTTAATGAATACATATTTAACTTACATATTGGGTAATTTAGGAATCACTAACTTAACAAACAAGGCAGAAATTATTTTATAATTAGACCGTTTTAAAAGTTAGGTTCCGTTTTGTCGCTGGAAAAGTAAGGGCTAACTTTTGCTGCTGTCATAGTGACAAAAAATCCGCGGCTTATGGGATTTTTGGTGTATGCATTAAATTGTCGCAGGAATAAAACATTCTCTTTCAAACCGATTCAGGAGCTCGTTTGGGATTTCAAAGTGACGTCGTTTCTGTCCTGGATTAAGAGGATTTGGAACGAAGGTAGCGCACATTTTTCTATTTGTTGTGAATGCTTTTGCCACACAACCGACATTTCTTTCAACATATTTAGATATATTTTTAACAGTGAGGCTACAATTGTATTGGCTAACGTCATCGACTTTTCAAACATTGGTGTTATTCAGAGAATCCTTGCGGTAGTATTGACTTTGGATCGTGATTGTATAAGAGAGAAATTATTTTTTCCAGTTCAAGGGGTTAAGGGAAAGAAGAATACCGAAGGCATTTTCTTTGTAATTCAAAGGTTATAAAACTAGAAGAATAAACGTTAGGGTCTAAAATAGTGGAAACAAAGGTCGACAAACAGATGATTGGATGCTTGGATTGCTAAACATGAACTTTTTGTCTATCAGAAAAAGAATAAAATACCTATTTGAATTTGGTAAACGGCATTTAGGTTGCGTAAAATGATCTAGAGAAGATAATCAGTACTAAAAAAAGTCAACTCCCAGGGGTTTGGAGTCCTGCAGGGGTCTATCACATTATATTAATTCTTTAGTAATACAAATGAAAAACTACATTCGCCAGATCACAGACTAATCTTGATCTTGTCTCAATTTGAGATAAGACTGAATCTATGCGGCTAAAACAATATAAAGACAATCAACTGCAAAATCGTCCATGTTTTTGTAACTACGGAGTAGTGTTTTCGGTTGCGGTGTAACAAACTTTGAACATAAAATAAACATTGTTGCAAACATTTTGCTTACAATGTATTATGCAGTGAGTTTATGTAATTGAATAAATAAAAAGTGACCACAACACAGTTGAGTTTGAATTTTGCCTTCTCTAGGGCTAATTAAATATTTATAATTGTTGAATTAATTACAATTATAAAGGTATGTTGCCTTCTTATACTTTATTCATAGGCAACGTATTAAACTTTTGCGCCGACTAGCTATTGAGACTCCAATATCTCAGGGTTAGGTTGTTACACATTATACATTTTACCATTGTATAGCAAATGCTCGATTTTAACGAATGACAGATAACCTCAAATATTGACTGTAAACAAAGCTTATTGGAAAACACAAATAAACCAACAATTCATCAGTTCACCTCAGGTAAATAATAACAGTGCAATTCAAATAATCAAGTTGTTTGGCTAACCTGGAATTTTTTTTATCAAGTAAGTGCAAAGGAACGCCAACCCGCATTTGTTTCTTGCTTGCTTGCCAAATCCACTTCCGGTTTCCGCAAAAAGATTAAGCCAAGCTCGTAATTTCTTCCTGGAACGTTTCCAGCGGCTGCTGCCTGTCTCTGGACAACGAACAAAGCCTTCCCCAGATCCTGTGACTTGCCGTTCGTTTCTAGTATCTCCCAGCCTTATTGAAGTGAGCTCGAAAGTTGACCTCGCACCGGCCCACGGTTGAAGGTGACGCCAAGCTTATACCTGCTTCCTGGTGATATTTTAGTTGCTTCTACCTTCTTGTATACCACAAACAAGGGTTCCTCTAGAAGACGCTGCACTGTGCTTTCTGCTTTCCGCAGCTCAACTTGCCAAAACTTAGCTTCGAAGACAATCACAAATTGGCGAAGCTACAAGTTCAATTGTCTCTGGGACTGCGCTATGGAACACTACCAAATTAACCACAACTGACCTCGGCACAATGGTGAATAAATAAATCTCAACAACTGGCAGAAATAATATACTTTTATCATCAAAATTAATTTAAATTCCAAACTACACAGAAGCTTTCGGCTTGACTTCCCCAATAGAAAACAATTAACACCCTATGTCACCATAGCAAGTTTTTACAATCTTTGACGCTTAACTTCTCAATGTTTTGTTAAATGTCATTCTGGAACACTAACAGCACTTTGGTTGCATTTGTTCACTTTTACTTAAATAAACTGATTCACAAGCTATTAGCACGTTCTTGTACTCTTCTCTAATTCTCAGGTTGCTTTTCAAATGTTATTTGCATCCTTGTGCCTTCATACACTGCTTAATAACCCTTTAGCTGCGTTATCGATTGTTAGCATCGTGATATGAATACACAACGCTGCATAACACTTCTGTGACGCTTCGAAACACCTTTGTACTTAAGCGAATTTATTATCGTGTCTTGGCGTTACACAATTAATCTGTCAGTCATGTCATAACAAATTAGCTAAATTTGCCATACCGAGCACAAATATTGAAATTGAAAATAAGCTAAACACAACCCTGACGATACTGGTTTATTCAATTACTAACCTCTGTTAATTACTTTACAGTTATTACTAATCATGTCTTATGTAATTATCAATGTTTACTAGTGACTTATAGTTGCAATAAATACAATACCAATTCTGGGCCTATTTGAATCCTTCCTTAGTTTTTATACGTTAGCAATGCAACCAGAATTGCTGTAAGCATAATAAAATTTCAGTACATTCTAAATTTGTAGTTTGTAAACTACAAGAACGCCAAATCAACAATTGAAAAAGATTTTTTCTACGGTCACCTCTAAAACTGACTATTAAGAGCTCACTGTCAATGCGAAAAGTTAGCGATTCACACATTTTTTCCCTAGTAACCATTTTAACATCGCAACCACGTAAACAATGTCGTAATGAAATAATCGCGTCACTTCATTTTACTTTACGCATCGCCATGGCTAACCTGATTATTATTGTAATTCGTCATTTTTCTGGAACTGGCTAAAATTATTGACAATTGCATCACGGCGCGTCCATCATCACGCAACAGTTTTATTGAGTTTTAAAGAGTTTTTGTGAAGTTGAAGATGGAATCTGAAGATAATTGCACCCCGCCTGAAGTATTTGAAGCGGCCCAGACAGCAACCAAATGAGTTGTTGCCGGCCAAATCGCGCGGCCTTTATGAACGGCGCTACGACGACTTCGTCAAATGGTGTGAATCAAAATTTCAATTATTTAACAATTTTGTCATTTATTTAGGACCGTAGAAAAAATGTTGTATGTATTTCAAGTGTAAAGAGCCATTTTGGTATTCGGTTGCTTTTTCTCGCATCCTCATACCAAAATGGCTCTCTTTACACACTAAATACATAAATATCTATTTTCTGTATAGTGGAAGTATGTATGTATTTTAATTCTTCGAAAATTTTAAACGAAAACTGTCTATGTATCGTGAATTGTTTTTTATTATTTCTTGTAGTTACAATGTATGTGCTAAATATAAATTAATTTTCTAACGAGGCGTTTCGTAGTACCGTTCTTATGTTTAATTTTGTAAATTATATCTCCTTTTGTTGCCAGCTAGCTGAGTTTACAACAAGAAAACGCTTACTTTTTCCCCAGTCGTGGTTACGGATAAATTAATGCAACAAAGCTGCAGAAGTTGACCCCGAAATGGCTGGTAGGACTGAAAATATATGCTCTAAACTTCTACTCAAATAAAACTCAATATGATCCCAACCTTGCAAGCAATATAAAAATGTTAACTAAGAATATTCATTGGCTGATTTCTACTCGCAATTATAAATCAACTACTTCTATGACTATATCTGAATGACATTTATGTTTAAAATCATAAAAATAAACTCGGAAATAACTGTCTTATACGCGATATGACGCGAACATAAAACCTGGCTTCCCATGGAATGTGCAGTTCACCGCGTATCACATTGTAACCCAATACACACGCGGCGAGTGACTCTTGACGTCACGAGTCGAAACAATGGCTTTAGACGCGCCCAAAAAACGTATCTTTGTTTGGGACGCAAGCTGATCCAATAGGGGATTCAAAAAGGGAAGATCACCAACCTTTAATAATTGCGTGTGGGTACGAAAGTCCACGTTTTTACACCTGGCACAGCGGGGACGACGGCCATACTATGGAAATCCTGCAGCTCGCTAGAAATACTGTCAACTTGTATTCAAAGCTGACTATTATTCAGGGCCACGAAACTATGTTGACACCTAGCTCGAAAAATCAGCTCTTGAAGCGATTCGCACTGATGCACTCTTTTGGGAGTTGGCCCAATTCCGCAGCGCTCCTTCTGCACGAGCGTGTCGCACTCAATGTTTCTTTCCAGCTTTAACACACTAACAAGCTCGAAAAACCATTACTATTACAAATCGGTTTGGTGAAGATAAAGAAATGAAATTCAAAATTACCAGAATCAAGAAGTCCGTTTGCAATGATAATATCAATCCGAAACTCAGGCAAAGAATTGTGAAATGTTACGTTTACATAGTGGCGGCATGGACTCTCAGAGTGTCCACTATGAATCGCATTGAAGCATTCGAAATATGGATTCATTGAATAATGCTTATATGTAATACATTGGGGCCTAAAGTGCATATGGATTAAGAACTGTTTTCCAACTTTAAAAACCGAAAGTTATCGTACCTAGAACACATTTTACTATATCGAATAGGTGATATAGCTAGAGGCTCAAAGGGGTATTGCAAGAAAACATGCTTCATGGTTGAAAAAAAATCGTCTAGCCGAAGTTATAGTCAACGTTGGGGTGACGCAATATAGGTGCCAAGAAGAAGAAAAATAAGAAATGATTTTAACGATTGTTTATTAATATTTTGCGAATTATAGACCAACATAAGACCAGCTATATAGCGTTTTCGAAAATGACTTACAACAACGATATACCACGGAATTCTTCGAGTTTCTTGTCCTGTGCAGTTTAAAATTGTATGCATTCCTTTGTGTTGCTCTTGTTCTGTTGGCATTTGCTCTTGCTCTCCACCCTATCCTTACCAATTATTAATAGGTACCCCATAATAGCAGATGGACGTTGTGACGTTCTTCTATAATAAAGAAACTTACTGACATAACATGTCTGAACAATGTGCTACCGAAAAATGCTCAAGATTAGTTGAGTTGAAAGAGTAACAATTGAGGAGGTATTATGAAGACCTGCTGAAGAATCTAAAATATTAAAGCAGATACAAGAGATAAAAAGAGACTCATTTATAGGACATCTATTAAGAAAATGAAGGTTGAACACAACCATCTAAGTCAAGAGACCTTTTTACTCCTTCCACTTCCTTTAAAATATCTTCATTTCCCCTACCTACACTTTTCTTTAGAGATCTCCTTTTTCATTATGTATTCCGCATGTATTCTTTTGTTAGTATCCCGTCAAATTTTCATTTGCTATCTGTTATGGAACTGCATTAGCCTTTCCCCTTGTAGCTAGTTGTACGTTTTCCATTTTCCCTTCTTCCTTAAGTATCACATTACCTTCGCCTTTTTCTTGTTATCTCGCTGTTGCTTTTGGAAATAGCTTTCTACTTTGTTTTTCTCATGACGATTCGAGTGTTGATGAGTATTATGGCTATATTTGCTTTATTAAGAGGTCGACATTTCGCCCACTGTCATAAGGAACTTCATTGAGAGAGAGAAGCAAAACTCAACTCAACAAATTCAACGTTGAGTTACCATACACTTCTTTCTTTATCATCAGTTTTCCACCCTTTGGATGTAGGCTTGCCTATATCAGTTTAGTCCTGTCGTCTTTTTAATATCGTCAGTTCCTCCCTTTCCGTCCATGGTGTCCATCTTATAAATTTTCTACTCTATTTTTTTGGTCTCTTGCTACATGTCCAGTCCAGTTTCATTTCAGCTATTTTTCTACTTATACCTTGAACTTCATCATATCCATATTTTAGTTTTCCGGTCTTTCAAACTTATTTTTTTAATCTTTCTATTGCTTGTTGGTTTATTTTGAGTTTTTCAACTATTGATGCGAACCTAGCTTTCCGCTCCATATACTACTACGGGCAAGATGCATTTGTTATAAAGTTCTGACTCCATTTCCATTACGTTTTTTAGTTTTTCATACGCTGTCTAGGTTTGTCTTATTCTTTTATTTATTTCTAGTTCTTAATTTGATTGTCCATTCGTGATAGTCTGTCATACATAGTATATCCCTTACCTTTGCTAAAAAGAGTGGCCTCTGGCGTGGTCTACACGTTGAGTTAACCTACTCTTTTGTCTCATGTTGAAACTCAATAAGAAAGGGGAAAATGTGGAGTTTTTCTATTTCAACAATTACACAGTCCAGTCCTAGAAGTCCATTATGTATTGGAGTTAGTTGTGACAGCCTTTGAAACCATCTTGATTCTCAGAACCGTCGTCACAAGTTCTTCATCCAGAAGTATCTTCTTGTGCCCGCGCATTTCCGCTGAAAATGCGGGTGGTTTTATTGAATAAAATTGTCAACAACAATGTCAAGCCCATCCTAAATTTGGCGGCAACAATTTCTCGTTTTCCTAGCCCTAAATTCTAAACTGGCAGTGACAAAAATAGTGTACCAAGTAAAAGTTCCCCAGTTCCTTTGTAGTCGACAAGCAGCCAACACGGTCGCACCTGTTAAAGGTGAGGTTTCCGTACCCTCACCCCCCGTGCGCCGTACGTAGGCTCTTGCCTACTTGGATCCGTTCCTACGGCATTCCACGGCTTTGTTCGTTTATTTGCTCTTGGCGGCCGTTTTTCATATCGCGGGCTACTTCATTATTGGCCGCACTTATCTAAATTAATTGTGAGCCGTTTCGGTCCGCTCATTAGGTCTAATTCGGAGAAAATTGAAAATAAAATAGTTTAGCCGGGACGCAGATCATGCGCGGGACGAAACCCATAATTTACGGTTATCTTCATCAAAAGCCTGGGGTACTCTTGTTTAATTGTCAGGATTATGTAACCCCGCACCTACGATAAGATAAGCTATTTAATGAGAATAACTGAAAAAGATGTATGATGTTATCGTGCGCGCGTAAATGTTGATCTTTGCTAAATAGCTGATGTGGATTTAGTGAGAAGATTAGACACTTAAAGATGTTAGACGCGCGTGATGTTTGTTAAAAATTTTGAACTGGTGCAATAAAGCTACAAATGTCTCATTCAGTGGTGACTGTTAGACCTAAATTTTCGAAACTACTCAAACTTTCTGAACCTACGCTTTCTTTGATATGTAAAAGCTTTCTAGCGTCACGCATGATGGGCAAACATCTAATTGTGTAATTTTACATTTTTACATATTGGCCCGTCAAACCTATGCTCCATTTTGGTAATGGGGACATGGTCTTTTTCAAAATTTAATTAAAAGTCCATATTTATATCTACCAATAAAAATTAATAATATTTGAGGGAAAGTAAGAAAAATAAGCGAGTATATATGTTCTCGACGAATTCGTTCCACTTATTTTTGTTTTAACTGCTTCACTTGGTTCCATGTTAAATTCTTCTCTTTACATGCATTCAGTATATTCCTACTCCAGGTCAAATTTGGTGAACCCTGTTTTCTTTTACCTTTGATGTTATATTCAAGAGCTTATATCTGTAATGTACTTCCTTAGTATATGTCCAATCCAATTCCAGCGGCGTGTTTTCATGGTTTTGTAAATTGGTTCTTGTTCCGTAATATCCCATAGATCCATACTGGTTTACAAACGTTTGAATTGGAAAATGCGTTTGCGAAATTCACAAACGGTGGCTCGGTGCACTTTAACACTGTTTGCAGCAGTTGTTGGCTGCCATGATCTTTCAGGCCACTTCGAATTAACTTAGAAGGCGCTTTATGAAATTTGAATGAGTTCAAACTCCCTTCGTCCCGCAAACAGCTTGTTTCTTGCTGCACTCGCGAAATCCGATCTTCACGATCGACTTCCACCGCAGGTCCAGCTTTGCGAATATTTATAATTCTAGGATATAATATGTTTAAGTAACACATACGAAAATACATATAAAAATACAAGTTGGCTTGGGTTTTAACTGTCAAAACAAACCGGCGATGGATGTAGATGCCTCGTTTCACTACCCATTAAGTACTAATTGCTGCATTTTTATCTGTATCCTCTAGTATCACTATATTATCGACGTACATTAAACTACTCGTCTGTACCGGTTCTGAGTCTTTGTATCCAAGTACTGTGTCTAATCCGCTCATTTTTTAAATGTTTTTTATTCTATGAATTACTGCTATAAAAGATAGTGGAATTAGACTGTTTCCCTGCTTTATTCCTCTCACCATTCTGAACTCGTTTGATCCCCTTCCTGCTATTGGTACTTACTTTTCCTTTTGCTGTCTTGTAGATGCTCTACCGCCGTTCAACAAAAGGCAAACGCAATCCTGACTAGCTCAAAACTCTTGCCGATTTGTTGTCATGATTAAGATCAGGCATGAATTCTTACCATTATTCAATGAATTAAAATGGAGCAAAATACAAAAGGACGCCAGTCGTCAACCACAGTAGCAACATAACCAGTCGAACTCACATTCTAAAAACACTCACCGTGTTCGGTTTCTAGTTGATACATACTAACAGGAGGAAGAAGACTAACCTATACTCTAACAAACGAGCAGGTATCAGTTGGGTCAAATAGAACATAATATACCAGTAGTATGGAATAACAATGCAGCTTTAACGGTTAAACTGTTTGAATATGGACTCTAAACGTTAAATAAGGCTATATTATGCAAAAGCAATAAACTAGCAAAGTTAACAAATGAGAAGGCAAAGGTTATTAAACGTTATCTCAAAAGTAAATTGCACGTTGCAAATAGTAGGCACGGCTAGAAAACATTTAAAAGGGCGAAGCCTAGTAGTAAGAACCGACCAGAGAAAAAACTCCTAACTGAAAAGTAGCTTGTTGGCGTTGGTAAAAAGCAAAAAAGCTCTGATTTGAACCATGATACGCGTTTGTCGAGAGGCCTTGCGATAAAACGACCGCAACATGTGTAGCAATAATCTAAAACACGCCGTTATATTTTTATTAAAATATACTATTTAATCGGCAGAAAAGAAAAGTTGTTAGCTATCTTTTCTAAGGTTCCATTACTCTAAAATGGATGTATGAAGGTAATGTTAATAGTTGATAAAATACAAACGGCGTTTAAATTGCTTAAAAATCAAATTAACCAGGAGAGAATCAAAACATAAGTACATTTTAAACCCTTGACAGGTAACGAAACATGTGATGCCGTGCTTAATTATTACAACTGCCTTTACAGGTACGCCAATGAATGTAATAACCAATCCGCATGTCATTTTCGTTTCACAAAGAGAATTAGCACCCGCGTGATTTTTTAAATGAAAGCTCAACGTACAAATAAAGCATTTATAAATCAGGGGCTGGCCGGGGTGTGCTATTTAACAAGTTAACCCGATAACATCGGTGCGGGTATGCCAAATTTAATTAAAATGGAAATCATCACGTGTTACTTACCCACATGCAGTAGCTTATTCATCAACGCAGCAGTTCCTGAAAGTCGGAATGAATTTATTTTCGGAAATAATTTGCCTAATGGAGCCGTCAGGCCTCGATTTTATGAATATGCAGATTCCTCGTTCCATTATGCTAGATTCACTTTTAGCACATTAGTTTCTTTCTATTTGCATTTTTATGCTGCAGTTACAGTGAAATAGTCTCCACTCTTATAATATTTGTGACGAATATTTTTCGTTGAAAACTGTAAATCGTTCTTTAAATTCATACTGTGGACTTGGCGCAGATTGCAGTATTGTTATTTGTGTTAAAAAATGGTTGACTAATTTTTCCGGAAACTAAATATAACAGCAAACTAATGCTGCTTGTAGCAGTTAATTTTGTTTTTAAACGCATCCACAGAAGAGACTAATTAATTTGTATTCTTCATAAATCTACATTTAAAAATTATAAACTACCATGACACCATGAGAATAATCGAGAGGAAGTTGTTTGAAAATATGTCTTTGTTATGATATCAATGAAGTGCGATGAGTCAGAATTCCTTCATAGGTCAAACTTTTTGCTCGTTTAGATAAACTCTACAGATCCGGGTTGAGACATTCATTGATGCAGTTTAAAGCAGCACCGGTAAGGAGAATTCATCGTAAAACGAATCAAAAGTCATTGGAGTTTTTATTCAGTTTGTTAAAATTTTCTTTTGAACTAGCATCAAAGACCGTGGTGGATATGCTGTAAGCTTACGACCGGAATTGATGGAAAGGACACCTT
This sequence comes from Agriotes lineatus, assembly GCA_940337035.1. Classification (NCBI taxonomy): domain Eukaryota; kingdom Metazoa; phylum Arthropoda; class Insecta; order Coleoptera; family Elateridae; genus Agriotes; species Agriotes lineatus. Next base: position 150,219 of record CALNHX010000232.1, read on the forward strand.
TCCCCATGTTGAGGAGTTACTCAACCGAGATATTTTATATTTAAATTAACATCTCGTTTCGCGTTCTTAACATACACAGAATTAACGGAATTCCGACATTCTCGTCAGCTATAAAAATAAAGAAATATTTATAAAAATTATTCGACACTCCAAGAATCTATCTAGCAAAACTAAATTAAACATTAGTTGACCTAGAAGTGGACTTAAAGTAGGAGCGCCAGAAAATTTTGGCTGGAAGCTTTTAGAAGTAATATACAAGGTGTCGTAAAACGCAATTAATTAATTTAATTGATTACCTGTGGTAGGTAATTTAATTTTTTGAACAATATGTAAATGTAGATAAAAAAATAAAAAGCAATGAATAATGTAATATTGTAAAAATTAGGCTACGATTAAGCATAAACAATGCAGTAGGATATGAAGTATCAGAAATAAGTGGTATGATGAACAATGTGAAAAATAAGCAAACAAAAGAAAGAACATGCAAAGTAGATGAAAACAAATAAAAGTGAGGTTATAGAAATGTACAGAGAAAAACGTAGTAAAGCAAATGCAACTTGTAAACGAAAAAGAACGACTGCTTGAACAATGTAACGGAGAAGATAAACGACGACAACAAAAGATAAGAACAATATGAATTAACGATGTGGAGGAAACCGAAAAACAAATAGATATTGAACATTAACGAAGATAACACAGAGTACATAAAATGCCAACGGAAAAAAGGAACAGTGAAGAAAAACTATAGATCGAGGGGTGATTCATTCAAGGAAGTAAACAAACTTAAATATCTAGAAAGAATGTAAGAAATATATAGTAAATACAAGCAGGTAACAGAGTATGCTATGCATTTAAGAAATTACTGTGACAGCACGAAATTAGCACAATAAAAACAAAGTAAAAAATGTTCGCATCTGTAGCAGAAATCGTCTTAAGAAACAAGAAGAAGAAAGACTAAGAGGAAAATATTAAGAACGTTGATTGTAGGTCCAAACAGAAAGGATAATAGTCAATATAGGAGCGGAAGCAGGACGAGGATGGATGAGAAAAGCTAGGGACAGACAAGAATAGAGAGTCATGGGAAAGGCCTGCATCCAGCAATATATAAAAAAATAGTCTGTAACATATCGTATCGCCATTGATCAAAAGGCATTTACAACTCGAACTAGTTCAAAACTCACGTCAATTTATTTTCATGGATAAGGATCAGGCAATGGTTCTTAAAGTTAATAATTTAAATTACAAATTACAAAAGGGCGCCAATCATCAACCACTAAACAACAAAACCAACCTAAATACAACTCACCGTGTACGGTCTCTAGCTTATATTATACTGTGCTAAAAAATGAGCAGGTATCGGTAGGTCAAATAAAACATAATATACCAGTAGTAGGGAATAATAACGAGGCTTTAATTGTTAAACTGTTTTAATACCGTTAAATGCAAAACCATGAATGTAAATAGCCTTCTAAACGCATAAGCACTAAACCAGGCTCGTTGATTTAAGAGAACCTGGGGTTAATCAATACAGTTGAATTTAACAATAACATATGAAAGTAAATAGATTTCTAGACGCATACACATTAAACCAGGCTCGTCAATTAAAGTAAACTGGGGTTGAATTGGACAATTTGTTTAAAATGGACACATAAATGTTAAATTGGGCCATTAAATGCAAAACGACACTGGAGCTTGTATGTTAAAAATTACGAAAGAGCTACGTTAGGCAAAAGAAAAATAACACGAATAAAGTTAAATAGTGGAAATAAGTTATTGAAATTTTGTCTGGAAAGTGAATTGCGCGCTGAATAGTATCAGGGTTCATGATCATAATACAGAATAGTAGAATACTAGAACTGCACAGATATCAATCATCAGCAAACAACTCGTATCTCACATACGGCCTTTCAAGGGCTGGCAAAAACTAAAAATATAATCGTTAACCTGAGAAATGGAACGCCAGTCTGTCTATAAGGTTTCGAAAAATTATAAGTATGAAGCGTAGTATATATTATCAAAATAATATTGAAGTAGCGTTTGCTGGGGCTAAAAAAGAACTTTTCTTGATGCTATCTTACCCAAAACTCGCAATATAAACGTTGTAAAGTAGAGCTAATAGCCTAACACAGCCATGTTCATCTGGTTTTCCGGGGCAGCGACGGCGTGGCCTCACCAGGATGCATTGAGGAATGGAAACTAAACTCGCAAGAACTCTGCATGCTGGAGTCGCTCAGAAGCAAAAAGCATTAGGCCTCCGCGAAACAGTTCCACCTACCACAAGCGGAAGCGGTACAGGTAGCCAATAAAGGTTTCAGGGCAAAAATCTACATGCCTGCTTTCAGTGAAAGTAACGAAGCGAGCTTGGCGGTTCCTAGCGTAACGAAGCGTTTCCTAACGGGCTTATAACGCGAATTGCCTAATTAGCAACACTAACACAAATGGGATATAAACCTACCTTAGGTGGAGAGCGGCCCAGTGAACACGTGCAGAGAAAAATCAAATTTGCACGGCTTGTATTATAGTTGCAAATAACTGCACACCGCTTCACAAAGCCGGAAAAACTTCCTAGTACTCGACGACTTCGGAAAAATGCATGGTGAACGAACGACCCCACTCGAACGACTTGATTCGCATAGAGAAATTGGACGTGGATCAAAACTGTCACCGTGTGTCGCTTTCGAAAACTACCGAATGAAGATAGCTCTAACCTCAAAAATCCATGGAGGTAATAATGAAAAGGGAGTAGGCGTGCATTCAAAATGGCAATCTAAGCAGCATACCGCCAGATTAAAGAGGACCGTTACAATATCGAAAGTTGAAAAATATGTTGAACATGAACATCCCTTCGAAGCTGAAGACAAAGATCTACATCGACTGTATCTTCCCTGTAATGACGTAATGGTTCTGAAACATGGGTTTTAAATAGAAGAACAATGTAGACGTTGCAAGTATGGAAATCATGGAGCTGTTGAATGAAGACGATGTTAGGAATAACCTTAAGGGGCTGGAAAACTACAATCGAAACAACTGAAGTGAATGATATCGCACTAAGAATGACCTTCTGGAATAATTAAATGTACTCCTTCTTGAGCACTCTTGAGCCTCCAGTCGAGCCTCCATATATGAGGCTCTTGTTGGCTAATAAATTCTACCTACCTATGCTGACGTCAGGCTGGAGCACCAAGGCCTTGTTTCCATTCGGAATTGACCAAGTACCTTATACATTTTGCATGAAAAGCTTAGAATCGGGAAGAGTTTGAGCTGGATAGCGCTTTTGGCTCATGAATAGATAGATTTCTTCAAGGGATTTGTATTAACTGAGAAAAGATTCAGACATGATGTGCAAAGTAGTGATAGTAGAAACCTGGTTCCATTATTGTGATGCTGAGACCAAGCAGAAATCAATGCGGTGGTTCTGTATGGGTTCGCCGCCTGCAAAAGCTGATGGCGACGGGTTTTGGGTCTACCAAGTAATTTCTTTCATTGATTATTTAATATTTCCATGAAGAAAGGTACCAGTGCTTATTACATATATCACAATTGAGAAACTATACATCGTGCTAGAAAGGAAAAGCGTCCTAATTTGTTGAAGATAGGGGTTCTAATCCTTCACGACAATGCAAGAGTGCCTAAGACCCAACCTGTTCAAATTTGAATACAAAAAATAGAATTCCTTCAGCTAGATCATTCAGCGTGTAGCCGCGATATGGCTCCTTGGAACTGTTATTTATTCAGAAACTTAAATAAGGGCTTCAGCGTACTGTTAGCAGCTATTTTTCTAAATAGGAAAAATTCTTCTATTCTAAAGGAATATTACAACTCCCGTAAAAATGGAAAGTGTGTAAGTTGAGTGACTATATATATTGAAAAATAAGAAATTATTAGTGGCACTAATCCACTAGGTCTTTTCATCCTATCCTAGGTGGATTATTAATGTAGTGTCGCTCGTATATAATATTCCTTAAAAAAATATTTTGGTCTGTTCCAACTTTATATTCCAAACCGACCTGTAACCCAGTAGTATTGCTTCACGACAGCGGAATCGGCTCGAACTTGAACAACTTTCATTGACTCCAATTCGCGATTGTATGTTAATGTGCAAATTACACATACGCGCTGCAAATGCATACAGAAAAACGAACCAAGCTGTCTGACCCGTAGCCTTAACCTTGCGTATCGTTTTCATTCGGCGAAGCAAGTACTTCGTGAATGTAACACAATGCGAGAGAATGTATCATTCATCCGAAGGGAGCGGTATGAATGGCAAGTAACGAGACACGCATTTATGCCTGAGATTTGAGATTAAAGGAAGTCCGCTGCATTTACCAGGTTGCAGGCAGCATCGTTGTATTTATGTAGTAAGCAGGGGCCAACCCCTGGCCCTGGTGACGTAGAAATTTATCATTTAGCAATTGCATTATTTGCATTAACTCTGTAATTGTGTACAATATATCTCTTGACGCGTAAACTCTTAGCATCCAATATGTCGGAAGACCTGTTACAAAACCGAACAAGATTTTAATTTTTAGTAAAGAAATTATATGTCTAACGTAATTGCTGTCTAAGGACGTTCAGCTTCCCCCCCGCTCCTATAATTTCAAGTTCTGATTAAGGGACGTCAAATTAAATTAAATGTCTCTAGTAACCTTGTGATATAGGTTATTTTCACGAGACAAATTTTCAATTTCAATGAACCGTACTGTGTCAAAAAGTTAAAAACGGTCCTGTTGTGGAGTTATATCCAATCGTTACAGTTTAAATGTGCAATTTCCAACGAGCATATTCAAAACGGCAAATAATACTGAGCTCAGGAAGTTTGAAGTCCACGAAGCTGGTAATAAAATGTTTTTCATCTGCTGCAAACTTCCTGGATATAATCTCGTGAACTTATTCATCCTATATCTTCGAGAACATATTAGAATTCATGAAAGTTGCCAGATAAAATACTAGTCGACCGCCGAAAGGACTTTCTTAAGAGTTTACGTTAGATTAATAAATTAATAAATAAGTAAATGTGGCATATGTATAGCATTAGGATTTAGTATATAAGCACTCGCAACGAAGCTGCTACAAAACATCTCCCACATAAAAGAATTTGATTGAGCTTAACAACTTTTGAATCCCCAGCCTTGGGACTGGGATTGTCAAGCTGCCATCAAGCGCCTCTCGGCTAGACCTCTGTGCTGTATTTAAACAACGTGTATCGTGGTGTCCGAGCCCTGGTCAGAGTCGCATTCGTCCCCATCGGCCTTCTTGACCGTCACCAGATAGGATCGCAAGAGGTCGTGCCGGGTCACGAGCTGGAGCTTGAGGCTGTCCAACCGCTCGGAAAGTTTGCTCCTGACCTCAAGACTCGAGATTAATTTCTCGGTCAATCGTCCAACCGTCGTCCCTTTCCACGTTGAGTCCTATTGCGCCCTTTGCTTCACCAGGCTTTTGGGTACCAAATTGGACCTGATGTCGCTGTCTTCCACTGTAGCCCCTTCGCCAACTCGTCCGCGTCTCGAAGTGCCATGGCTGTCTGGCGCCTTCCACACCTCTCCCTGGTGCTCCGTAGGTCTGCACATATCACGTAATGGCATAAGCGTAGACCTACTGTCCGAGAGCACCAAGACCCTCGCGAGCTCGGGCCCTTCTCGTGAAATGCACTCCAGTGCCATCACTGGAAAATGGAACTCAAGTCGGCCAGTTGGCGACTCCACTTTGTAGGTTTCGGCCCTGCCGTCTTCCTGACGAGAGCCGTCTGTATAACAGCGCGTCTGGTACACCATGCATTTTCCCCTTCGCCAACTCGTCCGCGTCTCGAAGCGCCATGGCCGTCTGGCGCCTTCCATACCTCCCCCTGGAGCTCCGTAGGTCTGTGCATATCACGTAATGTCATAAGCGTAGACCTACTGTCCGAGAGCACCAAGACCCTCATGAGCTCCGGTAATACTCGTGAAATGCACTCAAGTGCCATTAGTGGTAAATAGAGCCCAAGTCGGCCAATTGGCGACTCCACTTTGTAGGTTTCGCTCCTGGCTTAAGGCTACAAACGCTGCTTCGGCCCTTCTGTCCTTTTTACGAGAGCCGTCTTATAACAGCGCGTCGGGTACTCGGTTTATTCTTCCCTTCACCGACTCGCCCGCCTCTCGAAGTGGCATGGCCGTCTGGTGCCTTCCACATCTCCCCCTGGAGCTCCGTAGGTCTGCGCATATCACGTAATGGCGTAAGCGTAGACCTACTGTCCGAGAGCACCAAGACCCTCACGATCTCGGGCCCTCCTCATGAAATGCACTCGAGTGCCACCATTAGAAAATGGAGCTCAAGCCGGCCAGTTGGCGACTCCACTTTGTAGGTTTCGCTCCTGGATCAAGGCTACAAACGCTGCTTCGGCCCTGCCGTCCTCCTGACGAGAGCCGTCTGTATAATAGCTCGTCTAGTATACGGTTTATTCGCCCATGAGTACAGTAATACCTCTAGCATAAAACCACTCGCAACGAAGCCGTCACCAAAAATTCCACATAAAGTGCAACTAAATTTGACAAGGTTTGAACTTGCTGCCTGGAACGCGTAGAACAAATAATATATTCGACCACCGAATTGACTTTCTTAAAAATATGCATTAGGTTAACAAATAAGTAAAAGTGCCACACTTCAATATGATTTAGTAAAAAGCCACTCGTAACGAATAATCCGTCACGCAAAATTTTCCACATAAGGAATTTTCATTGAACTTCCACAATTTTTGAACTCCTTGCCTTTGGGATATATCTGTATAGCTGCTACTAAGCCCCTCTCGGCTAAACCTATGTGCTGCATTCAAATAACTTGCGTTCCGCGGTGCCCGAGCCCTCGCAACCTTCATCGTCGACTTTTTCAAATTAGTCAAATTATCCATTTGAAAATGTTTAAGCAGTTGGAACCAAAACGGAACAGAAAATGCTTTTTCACTAGGAAGTAGCTATGTCGATCTTTGGATTACAAGTTTTAAGCCTTTGGTCTTTGTATCAGCTCTGACAATGGTGTTACATGTATTATGGCTATAGCAGATGGTAGACGAATACATGTTTAATAAGGTTTATTCCGTAAAGGAATAGTTTGAGGTAGAGATAACCCAGTTTTGCCCTTCATTTGTTAGTGGTGTGAAGAAAATCGATCAAATGATTTGAATAGTTTAAAAGTAGATATCGATATATGAAAAATACAGATAATTATCACTTAACTTTCTATAACTTTGGCTTCTTATTCTGCTTACTCAACCTGTTTCTGCTTTTTTCCACTTTCGATTACTTATTCGTCTTCTTCCACTTGGATTTATTTTGTAGTCTGCTGATTTTAATCTCTCTGTGCTTGGAACTCAGATCCCCAACTCCCTTTACATCTGCGATGATCTTGCGCTTGATCATTACCGTCTCTTAACTATTTTCGGTAATTTATTCTCCTTAATTTAAAATTTCATAGGAACATAGTAACCCATATAAAACGACCCAATATATAAGATTTTTTTATCGCGTCCATGGGATTTCATAAATTTGAGCGGTTGAAGCAGTTACGAGAACTAGATTTGATACTACTGTTGTTTCTTATAAAAACACCATCACTTGGTAGATTTTTGTAAATAATTAAATTTCTTTAGTTCTTCAACTATTTAGTTCATTTCTTCTTTGTTTCTACATTGAACCAAGTGAAATAGGGAACTTTTAGATTACTTTATTCTTAGCAACGCAACTTCTTTCAATTTTTGACTGTGTTTATAATTTTCGAGTCTTATTCATAAGCACTACTGAAAGGGGAACGCGTGCTTGTCGCACTGGGATTGTTCTCCAGAGCTTCTCACTTTCCTTTTAACTTTCCTCTCTGGTCTTACTTGGTCAACTCTTTTTATTTTTTTACCTCGATGCTATTAGGGTAGCCGAGGACAAGAAGTCTTCATTTTCTATGTATATGCTCTTCTCACAAGGTGTATACTTAGAGAGAGGTACTGAAGTCAATACATACCTCCAATAAATCGTAAAAATGAGATTTTTTTAGAGCTAACACTGTACCAGCTCTGCCAGTAAACCAAAACGGGAAGTAAGACAGCAAATGGGCATAGAGCTTGCACATCTAGATCAGTAAATATGAACTAAGCGTCCCAATGGTAAACAACGAAAGCAAAAAAAAGCAGATAATGAATATGACAGCTTGGAAAGTCCCGGGCGTAAATTCTTACTGAAATTCTTACTGAAGCTAATAAGAAAAAGGCACAGACAAAATTGGTAATTATCTACACTCTAATAGTGGAGCGAATAAGGCAAAATGGTTCAAGCTATAGCAATTCACAGAAAATGGGGAAGGCATGAAAAACCGAATAGAAGTAAATGAAAGACTTATGAAAGTTGAAATTAAAATTGTAGCCCCCCCCCCCCCTTGGGCCGTTAAATTTAAATGAGACGTCTCGTACGCCTTCGTATTTTTACTAATTAATTTGCTGTGTTCGTTTACCTAGCTAGCTCAGTATGCATGGAGCTCTTACCTTAACTCAGTTCGTGGCTTTGAAGTGTCGATGTCTGCTAAAACAGGAAGCTGGTCAGCACGTATAACTTCAAGCAACATGCGCAAGAAAAACCAATTTGATCACACAAGTAAACATAGATATATTAACTTTTAAACCCATAAACAAATCTGGTATGATACACTCACACAACTTCCTTTGCAGTCTTCTTATAATTAGCCCAAAATTTGATTTTTAATTTTTAAGCATTTGTCAAAAATTTTAAAGAATTACAAATTCTACAAAAATGGTACAAAATAGAGTTAGTTAAAGAGACAATTTTTTTCTAGAATTTTAAGCTGAATTAAAAAATGTAATAATATACAGGGTGTTCTATTTAAAATAGGAGTTAATAAAAAAAATTGAAAAAAAAACAAAAGAAATCCATTTTAGAAGTATTCAGCTGGAAAATCACCTATCTCACAACAATACATATTAAAAATGTAAGGTTTGAAAAAAATCGTTAGAGCCTGAAAAATCACAAGAGTAAACACGTACTTCCGGTTATGAGATTTTCTTCAAAAGCGACCAATGAAAAAACTATGTTTTTTTGGGATCAGGGGACTCTAAAACGTGAAGATCTGTTGAAAACCCAATTTCGAATTTTTGGGGTGAATCCAATACTTCCTTTATCGTAAAAGGAAGTAATAAACAAATCCAGGATTAAAACCTAAAATTAATGGCCATTCCTAAACACTACTACTAGAACTACAACTAAGAATCAACAATATATTGCGGTAGCCCATGGGTACTTGCATTTACATATAAATAACACTAGCACAATGCTAAAACAACTGTCCTTAAAAGCTCGAACTTAAACTGCATAAAAGCCCGCTGTCGGATTTCGTGCATCAAAACCTGTCTTCTCCATTTGCATACGGTTTTAATTTGTCTATGCCGCGCATTTATGTCTGCTCGCGAAAATTTTACAGAACCGCTTGAAACGACCGCTTATCGCTTATACTGCAACCATTTCCTGTATTAGGTTATCGTATGGTCCTCAAGGTCTGAGAACTGCAATGTTGCCCTCGGATTGCCGTCGCCGCGGATTACGTCGTATTTTGAATATGTGAATTTCACACGAAGGCAACGGGGAAGTCTCTCGCTGCTGGCTCTTGTGCCGCTATGGCGGCTAACCTCAAGTAACTAAATGGACGCCACGAAACTACTTGACTACTTCGCAAGTGTGAACTTACCATGCACACTTTTGCAGCAATCTGTTTACTTCACGGCTTCCAGCCTCAGGCACAATTCACTGGGAGCCGCTACCATACATGCAGTTCTGGGCTATGCCCGCAGCCCCGCGAACCCGTGATGTTCGAAGGATTCCGATGGGTCGCTGAACACCCGCAAATTTAAGCGATTCGCGAACAACAGGGTTGTACTCGCTCACTTTGGATTATGCTAAATTAGTGGTTACTCTGATTAACAATAAAAAAGGATGTGGCTATAAATGTAAATATTATAGATAAACAATCCAGCCGAAGGAGACCAGCTGCCCGTTTCAAAATATGGGCTCATGACATTGCAATAATGGCCGTGTACAGTCCCACGCAAAACGCAAACATCAGAGTAAAATATTAATACGAAGACTTGACGACAGTTTTACGAAATATCAGCAGCAGAAAGCAAACGCATTCTAATAGATGATCTAAATCTAAACCGAAAAATGAAAAAAACATGTTGCAGTTTCCGAGTACACATCTCAGTAATATTTAATCCTGTAAACTCCACAACAGCTCCAAAAATGGGCGGCTTAAAATAAATAACCTTCACCAAAAGTTTCTAGTTCATATAAAAATATTAATAGGTTCTCAAATGCGAATATTTAATTAAACGGGTTCTAGCGATCATTTTCCATGTTTGGACCGCCGATAGATAAGTTTGTCTATAAACGGTGAGATTTTGAGTGCGGAAATGCCTCGTTAATAGCAATCCTTGTTCTCCAAGAGTCTGACTAATCTAATCGCTTTTTTGTCAGGAGTTTGACCATAGTTCGCTTGCACATGTTAATATTCCATTTGCTTTGTCTCTGCAGTTCTAAATAGATCCAACTCGTGTTTCTAAATTAACCATAGCGTTTACGACCTCTTTTTCCTAATAGCCACAGCTGCTACTGCTAAAATGACAATTAATCCGTGACCTACTATAATCTGCACGCTAGTTTCTGTTGTTGGGTAATTAATTACCAGGGGGTTTCTAAGTTCCAACCGTGGATATTAAGGAACCTATCAAAATGTTTGATTCAAAGTGATTCGTGGTAAGGAAAGAAGCGTCGTGGATATGCTCGTAGTGCTTACCGTGAAGATGCTTGTTTTCTAATAGTCTATATACAATTGCTACACATTTCCGTGTCTGCTGTGATCTAATACCAAATTTCTTTGTTGTCATCGTTGTTAAATGCCACGTTTTTCTCGCCGCTCCGCTATAAACATAGTGTAAATGTTATGGTATGCACACTGAGTTAGTAAACGGTGATTTTTAATTATAATACTCTGTAGATTCGTTGTGCAATGTCGGCTCTGTTTATTTAGAAGCTATTTCGAGCCCAGCTGTTTTATTACTGGAGGGATACGCTAAAGCAAAGCAGATGGATGGTTCGTACAGATACCGCTAATAGTAATTACATGTCTATTTTTTAATAATACACCTCTTTGTGACACTGCAGCTCATCCGAAGCTCGTAAGGCGTTCACGTACAAAGCCATGGTACGATATTGTTCACAAGGCACGGGATGGGAAAATAAACACTGGCCACGGTGGGTGGTCGCAGATCTTATCACGGCATTGTAATGGATACCTGACTGAGTATTTATTGTCTGATGGGGCCATTTTCCCTTGTGCTGCGTTTCGACCTCTGTGTTTGACATACCTTCGCGACAACGTGGTGCCCGCATGTGTCGATTTGATGTGAATTATTTATTAACAGCCAATTCGCCTTTTATGGTTCCCGAAACAGCTGTAGGCTATGGCTCTAGCATTTTTAGCTGCTTGGTTTGCGGAGGTATGTGAGGGAAGCGTGCGACATGCTCTTACCGGCGCACCCTTGTTCCTACAAAGGTTGGAACAATGGGCATCGTCGTTTCACCAAACATGGATTGCTACATGTAAACAATTGATAATTAAGTAGTTCTGTGAATTGATAATTTCATAAGGCATTTAAAAATTCAAGCCATGGAAGCTATTATTAAATATTGCACCCATTGGCATAGTAATAAGCACAAGCTGTAGTTATGTATATATATATATATATGAATGAAAATACTATTACTTTTAAATCTTGGAAATAATTATTTTACTGAATCATAGAAGTTAACACGAACGATAAGTTATCATCTTCCCCTGACACATATTTCAACACCTAATCTGTCAACTCCAGTAGAATCCTGAAACTTCTGAAACATTTTCAGAAATGTACTCAAGATAACAGCATAGCTGTTGAAAGACATGTGAGGACACAAGTCGTAGAGTTCACTTTTATGATTCGACATAAACATAATTGTAGCGATGTGCCTATGTCGCCGATTTTTGTGTTCCTTTCTATTTTAGTTCTTAACTGAATGTAGAAATGATCGTATTACCATATTACAGCAGTACTATTACAGATGAGGATTCTCATTGTTTTTAAGGATACTACAATTTTTCATATATTGTAATAGTACCTCGCTTTATAATGATAATACGTTTATAAAATATAAAATTTCTAATTATATTAGTTAAGGGAAATTACACTTTATAAATTGTTAAGTTTCCATTGAGAATCCGCCTATCAAACTCAGGGCAAATTAAAAGAATGTAATATTTAATTGATAAATGGTTTATTGCTCTTTCCTTATTTTATTCATTTGCAATAAATTAGGGCTTAGCTCTGGTGAGCATGAAACAATTCGTAACTCAGGGGGTTGGTTGTTTGTATGACAAACAATTTGTTGTATGACAATTACTTGCAATTATTAGGGCAAATACACACTTCCCAAGTGACAGTTTTAAATAACCTCTAAATTTTGTGCCGTAAACAAGACACCAAAATGACAGGAAATCATCAGGTAAATAAAATTAATTCTGTGACGTAGCAACGGCTAACCTCGTTTTGTTTGTAGTGTGACGTAAACCCACGCGCGATTCGCTTTTGTCTTATTTCCGGCCAAAAAGTGCAAATTCCGCGTCAACTCGCATTTTCTAGGGACGCTAGCTAAATTACTCGAATCTGGATGGACCTGGGATTCTGGAAATACATTGAACTTCTCGGCAAAGGTCTATTCTTGATGAATCTCAAGTTGCATGAGGCTGCTGCTCCTAGTTTTTATGGAATCCTACCTTTTTTTAAGAGATGCTCCGCTGTCTCGCAGAATGGAAGGACGCTACGGCAATTACTCCTTTGGAAATGGGTTGCTGGTTCTAATTCTTCTACCCAGGGATTGCTAAAGCTTTCCTCTCCACGCATCACCAAAAGATCAGCCTACCGATGTCTGGAACTGCCTCAAAATTGTCCCCGAAGTTAGCTCGCACTCGACGCCGCACCAGGGGGAAACTTGCTGGGCTAATTGCACTATCTTGGGAGTTCCTACACTTGGGAAAATTACACCCACAGATGCTCGGCAACTTGGTGAATAACTTTAGATAAAACTAGCTTCACAACTGGCATTTTATTTACAATTTAATACAGTAAAATGGGGAGCTCTATTTGCACCCAACATGTAAAATTTAAGCTTGTTTGATTTCCTTCTGACAATTGACTGTCTCATAACTTAGCAACCAAATTTTCATCTGTTTAAAAGAAATTAGGTTTTATCACATGTTTGAACTTATGGACTACAGTATTAATGTCATGTCTTTGCCTAACTACTAAAATTGTCTTTATCTTGGAATAAATGTCACTACACTTTGCTCTGCTTTTAAATCACTTTGGTTTATAATACACTGATACACTAGAGTTCCTGTAGCGTCTCACTAATTGTCTTTCGATCGGTTGTCTTACATTTCCATTGCTCTTGGCAATACTTATTTTACTCGCACTGTTTCGTTTAAGTTTTAACTAATTTGCCGCTTGCTGGCTTATAAACTTTTAATACATAACGCTCATACAATTTCTGTAAACAAATCATTCTGTATCATTTTATTCACATTATGTTTGACATTAATAAGCTCAAATCCGTCAGTTACAAATTAAATTGCATTGGCCCTTCTGAACATTTATCATATTTGAAACTCTGAACGTAACCCTTCTGAAACCTGTCTTATTTCATGCTAACTGTTATCCATCAAATAATTAGATACTGCTGCTCACATCAAGTGCACTTATTAATGTAAAGTACCTACTGATTATCTTGCAATCAATAAAATATTTAATTCTGTGCTCATTTTGACTTTATTCGTTTAGTTAATTAGGCAATCAGAATTGCTGTGGGCAGTAAACCATTACAATATGTGTATTATGTATTTCCCAAATCAGATGAAATAGCATATGGTCAAGCAGTTCCCAGATGTTCCTCCCCTGTTCTCTCCCAAAAATTTTAAAACATGTATTTTAACTATTTCATCATAATATTATTTTCTCAGTAGGTCAACTTTTATAATTGCAACCAATTGTCAGTTATAGTGTTAACCACAACCTTGACTAAGGTAGACGTGGAGTAATATAAGAAGACGTAATGATCTAAGACCTAAAAATTACCGACGTGTAGCTTTACTCTCACGTATACGTACAGGGTATCCAAAATTGCAAGTAATTACACACGCCACTGGTACATAAAATACATTGGGATAATTACGCAACTCTCAAGGATGAATTTGTTCAAATCCGAATATATTATCGCAAGAAAAATAAATTGCGGGTTATTTTAAAAATGGATTTATCAATCAGTGTCCTGGTGTCTTTGATTCGTAGTCCCTTACGTATTTAATAAAATTAAAAAGGGATCCTGTTACGAACACATCCTGTTACACAACAACAGGTGATATGGTGAAGTTGGTGGAAATAGTGCCGAAGCCCGTAGGGTATACAGTGATAAATGTAAATCCATGTGATTTTTTATGGGTTCACATGAAGCAAACAACTTGTTTACAGCTACCTCTGTAATCTCAATTCAAGATTTGCAAGGAAGAGTGGAAATTGTTAGATCTTCAATGAAAAGACAATCCCGGTCTTGTGTTGTAAATCAAGGGGGCCATTTTGAAAATTCTTGTAAGACTGAGCAGTAATATGTGTAGATATGTGATTCAATAAGAATATTTCTGCCGAGCTGTGACTAATTTGCCGAGACGGACAGGAAAAACATATGCGTCATTCCAAGACTCGTTTTTGAGTTTTTCAAAAATAAAATACATGCATTTAAGAAAATAAAAACCACCAGTATGGGTTATATTACTTTATACCATGCTAGATATATTATTTTCTACGATGAATTTTGGGACACCCAACATGAATGATAACGAACAGAATTATAAACCAATTAGACGCCTTCCAACCATCCGAGCAGTCGCGTACTATAGTGCTATATATTTGCGATAAGCCATAGAGAAGTTAATGAATATAAACAGCCTCTCGATCCGGTGTTTATAGACTTTAAGAAGGCGTTTGATACTATAAAAATGAGCATTAAAGAGGTTCCCAATCGACATTACATATAGAAATCTCATTAAGGTGTTGAGAAAGCTACGATAACCATTGAAGCATTTGAACAAACAAGACCAATAGAGATAAACCGAGGTATATGACAGGGAGATGCAATCTCTGCTAAAATATGTATCAATTTGCTGGAAGATATATTGTTACAATTTTATGGCGCATCTATTCCATTTTAAGGTCTACGCTACTCAGTTTGTATTTCGCGTGCTGGCGGCACGTCTACTTTCTTGGCCTTACAGCGAAAGGTTTTATAAACCCGCTTTGTCTTCGGAGCGTTCCTTTCTGATTTTGCTGGGCGAACGGCATGAAGCTACATGGGCTGCCGTTGGGTTGTGTTGAGTGATATTTACCTACGCTTTTTGGGAGCGAATTCGAATTTCCGAGACAGTTATGAGGGAATTTTAGTCCCACGCCACTCTTAGGCGGAGTTTACGCGGCCGAGTGTTCGTTCGCACGTTGCTTGTAAATTTCCCAGGGTAAGTAGGAAGTTCGCTTCGAACTGTATTTTCCCGTTTATAGCAGCCAGTACCGGAGGGCCGATCGGGGCATTAATTGCAGAAGTGGCCATTTCTTCCACGTGCGAAATGCTTCAGGCGGTATAGGGCTGTAGTAGGATCGTTGTGGCCGCTTAACCCCTGCTGCGTACGCTTTGAGAGCGCAGGAAGCCTATTTTCAGGTCTTAGTCTTCCCCGCCGTCGTTTTGCAATTTCCCCAGCAACCAGTTTTCTGTAGCGCTTCCTCCAAAACCAAGTAACTAAAGAAATAACCATTGCTGTAATTTTGCCTATCCGCTGATATTTAATGTGTGAAATAACACTGTATTACAAATTTCTGAACCTGTAAGTATTAGTTGCAAGCTTTGTTCGAGGTACCTCATATTTATAAATTATTAATCATAGCTGTTAACTTGTGGCAACCTACGATTTTGATTGTGATAATATTGTGATTATCTGATTATACTGTGATTATACCAGCTATGGGGGTTTGATTTAGTTACGGCTACTTGAATTCTTTTTAAGCCTCTCTTTCAGGAATTATATTTGTGTATAAGCTATTGGAGTGTACGAATTCTCGTTTGAACACCTGGTTGAACTTGCCGTTAGTGGTTAAAAATTCGTTTACACGCTGGGCATATATCTCTGTTCTGTTCTACCGGTTAATACTTTAAGCCTGTAACGCCTTCTTCGACTGAGCTGGCGACCGGCAACTACATCTGAGTGTTCATAAGTAAATTTTCTGAAAAATTTGACCAACGAATTTGAGCTAACAATATTCAAGACTATGGAAGGGGAAAAGACAGGAATAAACATAAATCGAGATTCTCTGACGATATATGCAACTTTTCTTAATAATAAATCGGTGTGGACGCGTGTACTGCTCCATTATTAAATGGTAGACTTTACCAAATACAAATGTCAGTGGAATCAAAACAAAACACTACACACAGCTCAACAACCTCGATTTAAAAATGTGTCGCTCTTAATGAAAAACGCATTAAAAACCAAACTTCGGCAAATGATCACTTTCGAACAGCAGACCCTTTGCAAATATCTCAAACATTATTTAATATAACAGTCGTTAAGTTTGATATGCAGTAGGGATGTCGTACCCGGTCTAAAATCAACCCGGGTACCCGAAGAATTTACATTTTGTCGTATTATTTTCTGGCGAATGAATATATTTCCATACAGGCGATTTTTTATGACATTGTTTTCTTATTTGTTTGTACTTTTGTACTTCCATACAATGTTCAAGCTCTATGCTCTACGCATTTTAACGCCGCGAGTTTTAAACTGAACTAAATTGAAATAGTACCTACTCGCCAATTCAAACTGCAAGTCGTCTGTTATTCGTAAATATTTTCACACTTCCAGGTGCTATCAAATTCGAGTACATTACTTTTTATCCGAAATTGGTAGCAGCATCAACATCATACAGAGGATATTTATGTTATTTTAACCCATACTGACCCGATTTAATGGTTTTATTGGCTTATGATAATCTCTGAAACTTCTTTGTGGCGTGAATTCATAATTCATATTCTTATATGGGTATTTCGCCACTCTGCAAATTAAAATATTAAATAACGAAAATATTAACAACGAACGTTTCGAGGGACAATCTGCCCTCGTTATCAACGAATAACAATTAAAACTAACAAGAACTTATCTTTTTTTTCACTGGAAGGAAAAACGACCAACCTCCAATGAATTTTCTGACATTGACGTTTGTTGATATCTGTACCTACTTGATCTCATCTTTAAGAATCGATAGCCAACTATTGTCTAAAAATATTGAGAAAGACGACACGCATTTTTCTTCGTTAAGTAAAATGTATGCCGTTTCCTTAATTTTTCGCCTAGTTGACATCGATTCTTTAGACAAGATCTTTGTGTTGTCCCATTGTATTTTATGGTTTTCATCCCAAGCATGTTCTGCCAGCTTAGACTTATTGAATTGATACGTTTTCAACATATTTTTATGTTCTTTAACTCTAACTGCTAAAGGCCTGGATGTTTCACCGATATAATATTTCCCGCATTCACAGGGAATACTATATATACAATTCCTTGAATGTTGTTCTTCGTTGAACGGTTTAGTTTTTGTAAGAACTGACCGCAAAGTATTCATCGTTTTGAATACCGTCCTAACATTGAATCTATTTCCAATTCGTCTAATTTTGTCAGATATGCCTGGAATATATGGTATAGTAAGAGTATTATATTTTTGAGTGTCATTCCTTTGTATGTGTGTGGCATTGCTTCGTGTATTGAAAATGTTCCGAACAAGAGTCTCTGGATAGCCATTATCTTGTAAAACATTAATAATAAATTCTTTCTCTTTTTTGAAAATTTTTATCATTAGAGCAAACAACTTTGGCTCTGTCGTAAAGACTTTTTACAACGCCTGTCTTTATGTTTTTGTGGTGGTTAGAATTAAAATGTAAGTACCTATTAGTATTGGTTTTCTTACGGTATACTGATGTTTCAAAAGTATTTATTGTGCGTGTGATTAGTGTATCAAGAAAGGGTAACTGATTCTTTTGCTCTGTTTCTAATGTGAATTTGATGGAGGTTTCTTTACTGTTAATATGTTCAAGAAATTTGTCCACCTCATCCATATCATGAGGCCAAATTGCAAAAACATCATCGACATATCTCCACCAAACTACTGGTTTGTTGGTGTACGTGTAGACATGTTGTTGTTCAAAGTCTTCCATAAAAATGTTACTAACAATGGGAGATAAAGGTGAACCCATTGCCATCCCGAAATCTTGTTGGTAAAATTCATTGTTTAATTGAAAGTATGTCGTTTTAATGCATAGTGTTAAAAGTTCCATAATGGTACCAACGTTTAATGTTGTTCGTGTATGTAATGTGTTATCGTTTTGTAGCCTATGTTTAATGATGTTGAGTGTTTTGTCTACTGGAACATTAGTGAAGAGACTAACTACATCGAAACTAACCATTAAGTGTTGTGTGTTTATGTTTGCTTCTTTAAGTTTTTCAAGGAAATGGGGCGTGTTCTTTATATACGTGTCTGTATTTCCTGATATAGGAGTCAGTATCTTAAGTAAATATTTAGCTAAACTGTGACAAGGAGAACCTATAGAACTAACTATTGGCCTAAGTGGTACATTTGGTTTGTGTATCTTTGGTAATCCATAAAAATGTGGTGGTTTACTGTAGTGTGGTGTTAGCGTACGTCTTACAAAATCTGTAAATTGTTCTCTGTGTTTGTAAAGTGTTCTGTATATTTTTGTTTCTATTGTATGTGTTGGATCTTTATTTAGTTTAGTGTATTGTCCCTCACTAATTAGTGTTAAAAGTTTTTCGTTGTATGTGGTTGTGTCAAGTACTACTGTGGCGTTGCCTTTGTCTGCAGGTAGAATTTTAATTGTGTTATCGGTTTTTAGTGTGTGTAGTGAATGTTTTTCTTGTTTGGATATATTTTGTCTGATTGTGTAAGGCCGTTCTAGTATGATTTTGTTTCTAATTCTGTATTCCTGTCTAATGTCTTCTATAGCTGTAACTAAATCAAGTTTATTAATTCGTTTTGGCGCCACTGCGTAGTTGAGTCCTTTGCCAAGAACTAATTTGTCAGTGGCGTTTAGTTCTTTAGAAGACAGATTAACTACAGTTTTATTTAAAAAAGTGTCACTGTTCTTTAGTGTATTTAGTTCAATTGTGTGTTTTTCTTGTATGAGGTGTTGGTACTTTTTTAAATGTGTACGTTTTTGCTCTGTGTGTGTTTTGTTGTAGGTATTATTAATAGAGTTGTACATACGATTGAAATCGTCTTCCCGTACATCCCTTTGCATAACCTGTTCCAGTTTGTTTATGTCAGAAAATAGTATCACTTTGTTATGTCTGTGAAATTGTATTCTGTCTCTAACTAGAGCTTCACTCGCTCTTTTCATGATATTACTAGAACGAGCACTTACATAAGGTGCTTTGAGTCTAAACCCTTTTGGAATAATACAGATATTTCTACAACGACATAGGAAAGTTATACTATTTTCAGAGTGTGCCAGCTTCTTGTAAAGTGTTTCCCAACTTCGGAAGTTACTAGTTATGTTAGGCCCATACCTTTGATTAAGATAATCTCTGAAACTTCTTTGTGGCATGAATTCATAATTCATATTCTTATATGGGTATTTCGCCACTCTGCAAATTAAAATATTAAATAACGAAAATATTAACAACGAACGTTTCGAGGGACAATCTGCCCTCGTTATCAACGAATAACAATTGTCCCTCGAAACGTTCGTTGTGAATATTTTCGTTATTTAATATTTTAATTTGCAGAGTGGCGAAATACCCATATAAGAATATGAATTATTGGCTTATATGAAACAAGAATCGACAGTATGTTGTATAGGATGGGTTGATTCTTGTTATTACTGCATTGTTGTGTTTTTCTAGAGCTTATTCCTATTGTTTTTAGTTTTTATCATCTTCGAAAAAGGCTAACTTTTTGGACGGGTTGACTATTACCCGGGTCCGCCCGGGTACCCGGGTACCCGCCGACATCCCTAATATGCAGCATTTGATTTATCATAACAACAATACATTTATAACCATGTCCTGTATCAAGAATTCGGTTCCGTAGAAGCGAAGGGGGCTCGTTCTATTTTTAGTTCTAAAAATATTTTTACTTAATTTTAAAACCGGTAGGAGGCTTAACGATAGATCTTAACCTGTCATTCTATTCCGTAACATACGTACTGTAGACATATATTATTTGCAAAGTAAATTTGATAAACTGTGCATCAAGAATATTAAGATTGGCTCATAATAGTAATTAAAAGCGGAAATCTTCTAATATTGCCAGAGAAACAATCTGAAGAGAACAATGATAACTAGCAATTAGGAGACGAGTTGAGCAGTATCCTGAATCATTTATAACAATGTAGTAACATAACAGTCGTTACAAAAGGGCGCTGAATAATTCCTTGAAGATATCGTTATTTTCATGCACTTGTTATCTAGAATTAGATATGCAAAGGTGCAAGTTGCACTCGACCAAAAGGTCAGACATACTCACCGCCAAGTGCCCAAGCAGCCTTCGACAGACTGTTTTTCCAATTTTTAAATTCCCGGTATTGGTTCACTTAAAAGGAAATCCATTTTGCATACGTGGGCAGAACCACTAATTAGAATAAATCCGAACGAAATAACTGACAATCGAAGACAAACTACCCAATTACGGACTACACTCGGAGCAATTCCACTCTTAACGACCAGAAAATAGCGTTGGTCCATGGTGCTGCAGCTCTCCTGCTCTCGCAGTTTGCACTGGCGGCGCTGAAGAGGGACCCAGAGTCTCGTCCAAATGCCTGCACTTTCTTTCGAAGCTCGTTTAAAAGATATATAGCTGTAAATCTGCAGGAAGAGCCGGCAAGCACGGAGACACGTATGGTATAAGAAGAGCTGCAGAACTGGTTACAGGCGCCGGTGCATCAACTGTTGTTGACCCGCAGTGGAGGTCATCCATGCATCGACGTACAGCAATCAACCGTTGTTTACCGTTGGCAAGTGCGATATTGCTACTTGTACTCGCGGTCTCGCATAATAGAAATCTTGTTCTGACACAAACCAAGGAATACTATGTATGTAGATATAAGAAAATCGATGAAGATAATTTTAATTTCTTGAAAGAGTTTAAAATGTTCCACATTTAAAGCGAAATGGAGTTTATTGAACGTGGGTAGAATAAAACTCAATTAGATTAAAAAGATGGACGCTGAATATCGTTGTTGAACTATAAAAAAAAATGATTCAGTGGTTATTCTATTTAAAATCTAAACAATCCGTGAATGCCGACAAGAAAAGCATTTGAGGATTTTATAATACCAATTTTCGGATATCCAAAAACTAATTGGTTGATGATTCTCTAAACATCCGTCACTAACGCTGCCACCAAACAATTATTATTGTGTTATGAAAAGGTACATATGTAACGTACAGTTAATGAGTAATACAATCGACAATGAGGATGTTATTCAAATTTTGAGAGTATTTTATAATTACACTAAAGATACAAAACAAAAACAATGCTACAAGAAAATGGAGCTGGGCTGGGCATATCATCGGACGCATATATGAGAGGTAGGTAACCAACATCATTGACTGAGCTCTAAATGTGGTAAAAGAAGCACATGCCGCTCGCCAAAGACATGGTCTGGTGATATTAAAAGATTGGTAGGATGCATTGGATAAGAATGATGAAGGATATGGACAAATGGTAGGAAAAGGGAAGAATTATGTCCAGCACTGGACGCTATATGTCTGAACAAGAAGAAGACGAAGAAGAAGAATAAAAAACCTAATCTTTACCATGGCTTATCATAAGTGATCAAATATAATTACATGTTACTGTGTAAGGCGTCAGAAAATCTTGAATGTAGAAGATCTAGTAAACATGTGTCCATGTTTTCACATAATGTTTAAATTTAATCATAACCTCTGTCGTTTAAAGTAGCCACAGAGAGAAAATGCATAGATATCAAAGACTATGCTGTTGCCATGGCAGTGAAATTCATTTTCTGTCATCACAGACAAAACTGTTATCATGCTGTAACAATATGAACAGAATTGACCAATCTAGATGCCTTACAAAAATCGAAAAAGACTTCGTGCAGCATAGTTAGATATAATACAAAGAACTGTACTTATTTTCTTTTAGGTTTAGCAGAGTATCGTTTTCTAAAAGTAATGGAGTTTTCCGAATGTCGCCCCACTCAGTTTTATTTGTCTTTAACTGGTTATCTTATTCCAATGGCTGAAACAAGTGAGGATCAATGGGCGACCCGTCATTTCATCTTAACAAACATTATATGACACCAAAAACACAATCAACCAGTTTTTCAACATAAGGGCAATTCTGCCAGAGTGCCAGACTTCTGATGTTTCTTACCTGCTCTCGTGTTTGATAATCGCCCAACTTGATTGTTAAGCTGTTTGTAATAATGTATGATAACAATTTGTACAGTTGAGGTAAGAGTGTTATTGGTTTATGATGTTCAGAATCGTATTTATCTCCTTTCGCATGCAGAAGTACAGTTTCAGCATTCTTCCATTTTCCTGCAAAGCGTTCATTTAACAGCCTAATACATTTTTCAGCATTTCTTTTTGTTTCTATCTAATTAATCCACCTCAGTGAGAACAGCTATATTATTCTTCATCTTTCTTATGACAAACTGCATCTCTTCCGCATTTATACCTGCTTATTGTTCGTTGTGAAAAGGTGATAACCTTTGATGTATATAATATAATTCATTGTATAATTTCTTTATTTCTTTTATAGTTTCAGTTCTATTTGTAACCACTCTATTTCCAATTTTTATTTGTGTGTTAGTACTCACATGTTACAGTTACCTTGCATTGTCTGCTCATTTTCATAGTTGTGCTATCGCGTTTCTTTTTTGCCTTCACAATTAATTCACTTTGTTTCTCAATTATTATTCTTCTTATTTTCGCTGTTAGTAAGATTTCTTTGCTGTTGGTTGTTTGTTTGTTTTGCTGCTTCTTTTGCTGGGTCGATCAATATGTTTCTTATTTTGACTTGGTTTCTATCATTTTGTGTAATAAGTGTCGCAGAGTCTATTCTTTATCACTGATTCATACTCGCTGCGGTTTTTCTTTATTTTCTGGACATCGATGTGATTAGATGTTTTAAGGAATAACTTGGTTCTTTCATTTTTTGCATTTATAAGTAGGAGTACCATAGCACGAACCATTCTGTGGTCACTTTCGGTGCTAAATATATTTAGAACGGAAACATCTTGCATAATATGTCTATATTTTTACATTACATAGTTCATAGTCTGTTGAGTTCTTAATTGCATCATTCGCGCTCACCAATGTCCAGTTACTGTTGCTTTGTTTTTATAAAACGTACATAGCATATATTAATTTGTACAACTAGTTTTGAAATAGGTACTTTTTGTCATGAATTTGCAGTTTGATAACGAGGGCAAAGTGCGAGTTAATCAAGCAAATGAATGAAAACAAAGGACTTTCAAAACGTGTTGTACACGTAGTTTTTTTGCATAGTGATCTCTTGGTCGAAATTTAGCCGAAAAGGACTTCGGAATTGACAACTGTCAAATTGACATTTCAATAAAATAGTTAAAAAACGTTGCTTTTTCACGATTTTTGCGTTAAAAAAAGTGGAACTTTCAATACGATTTTTCGTTAAAAAAAGACGACTTTCACGATCACTATGCAAAAAAAAAGAATTTGTGTTGTAAGAAATTCATTCGCAACTTGCCTCTTGTTTTTCCTCTTTCCTAACCATGGTTTCCCTATATATTTACTTTTCCATGTCTTTTTGTTTATCTCACAATTTGGCGTTAAAGTCTCCTGCTATTGCAGTGTAATCGGCTTCGTCACTTTCTTATAATTCTTCTACTGCCTCATTTTTGAAACTGGTTGTCGGCACGTATACTTTTATTACTTCTTCTTCCTCTTAATGCAGGCTGAGAGCCTGTTAATAACCACACAAAGTGTGATTTTTATAATGCCATATTCGGCCGCGGCAGGTGGCTGACCTTACCCGGGAAGAATGTCCTTCTACAGGGGTGACGACCACCAACGGTGTTGGTATGATGGCCGGAGAGCGTAGATAAAACCAATGTCCTGGTGTGGGGTTCGAACCCACTACCTGCTGATTGCGAGCACAAATGCTTTACCTCTCGGCTACCCGCTCTTTTTTCTGTATCACTTAATTTTTATTTTCTAGAAATTCTTAGTGTTACTTATGTTATTCTCTCTGAAATGGTTTTTAATTCCTAAATATCTTTTATCTGTCTTCTATGGATTAATAACCTTACACTGTCTTGTTTCGTTTTCATTTGCTTTCTGAAGAAATAGATGTCCTGATAATGTAATTCGTTTTTCATCTCTTCTTTTGGTTTCCCTGATTCATGGACTGCTCCAGTTCACTGATTTCAATTCATTTTGTAGTTTATCCTTTCTTTCTTGGGTTGCGAGGGATCTTACGTTGTAAATTACTACAGTCATCTTATAATGGCAGCCTGCCTTTACCCAAGGATTTTTAGCAGTTTAGCACCCTCTGACTTTTTACTTGGTTGATTGCTGCTTTGGCTATAGTGAAAAAATCCGCTGGAGACTGAGGACCTTGCAGAATTCGTCTTCTTCATATTCACTTGAGTTTAAGGTTGCAAGTTTAGTGGTTTACCCTACTGGAACTATTATATTGTTTATTATTGTGGAATTAAGTTCAGTGAAATACAACCGTTTGTGGAAAACAATAACATTCATTTTATTACTTTAGATCACACGAACAAAATACAACATAGGTATACAAATTCGTTAATATTAATTTAAAATACAAATATGAATTGTGAGTAGCCTGGTTTTCGATACTGATTTATTTATTAATAAAAGACTGACCTTTGTCCTCGACTCTGTCCAAAATGGAACAAGTCGCTATATGCAGAAAACGTGATATTAAGTCAAGCGATGAAGTGATCTGATGTTATGTGAAAGTGATCTCGAAAACTAAGCTACTTGCGTTTATATAGATTCACCCGAATGGAAGGGACATTTCCTTTTCTTTCGAGTACAATAGGATTGTCCAGCTAAGCTCTCTTTGCTCTATTGTAGCACAAAAGGCTGAAATAACTTTGGTCGAAAATGACTTTCCCTTTTCAAGCGTTTACGCCTGTATTGTCCACCGGGGTTGACTTTCCCTTTTCGCCTGGTCTATTGTTAGTAGGGGCAAAAGGGTTTATTGGTCGATATCCCTGCGTTTACGACATAGCTCCGGCTGTGCTAGAAATTGCATCGTGACCTTTAGACAAATTAGTTTTGATTGTTCAACTCGACGACACCAATCACACTTGACATTACAGATGTTTCTTATTGCACGCGTACAATTGATAATTTCTCTAAACTGTCACATCGCCAACTCCACTTTTACTAGCTGATTTAGTACTGCACTTTACTACTGGACTTTAAGTCACATTTTTAGTTCATGGCCTTCTCTTGCACGAAAGACGTTTTCAGGCCATTTATCATCGCTACGCTACAGAAGTATTTGGGGATTACCGAGACTGTGTCGTCCCCGTTGACCTCTAATTAGGTTCGTTCTCTACCGATCATGGACTGCCATCTCATTCTGATTTGTTGTGTATCAAATGATTTCATTTAGTGTATTATGGATAATAGAACGTTTAAAAAAAGGGTGTACCAGTAACAATCCTATAAATAATTGATAATAAAGGTAGGGTACAGAAAAACACTAAGATTCTTTGACTAGCAGCAATGTTGAAATTTGAAATAATTTTGCTACTTGATGGAGTACATAGTAATGATACTAAATAGAAAAATATAGTTCTCTGTGCAGCGTGTCAAATATAACAATACAGTATTTCGAAGTATCAATCTTAGTGCACAGTAAATAGTATGTTTATTTTAGTGATTTTTGCATTTCGCTGCAATGAAATAAGCCTAAACAGAAAACGCTTTACTAATCTTTGCAATATATGTTTTTGATCAGCATTAGTATTATTAGCAAGTTGAACTATTTGTTGTGACAGTTCCTCTCTACATATAAGCTTTTTGTTCTCGAAACGCATGGGCACATCTTCCAACAGCAGTGGTAACTGATTTAATATTTTGCACTATTTAAAAGTATAAGAAACTGAAGTTACACATGAATGCAGTTTGTGTATTGATAATACAAATATTTTGAAATTTCAAACCAAAGTCCATCAGGGATCAGCACGGTGGCACGGTTGACAGATTCTTTCGTTTTATTGATACTAAACCGACAGCATATGCTATACAACCAGTCAACGTAAAATATTCCGTAAATAGTAACACACAAACCTAATATTTCACTGAAGATGTAAAACGTATCGTCAGGCTAAATTAAATAAATTAATATAACACTTAAGCTTACACGCATATCAAGTAACCAGCATCAAATTACTACATGTGACTTTTCTTCCACATGTACGCTTCTAAAAAGTTCAACGACATACCCACAATTTTTATAGCTTCACTCTAGCCACATTTACAACCTGCTGTTTTTGAAACGAAGTACGTATTAATGCTGTTTTACGTGTTTTACAATGTCCAGCAAAACCAGAGGTGGAAGGCGATTGACTCCTATACCTGTTTTTTGTTAGGCATTGAAAGATGCAGTTCATGACTGGGAATGCTTGATGGTAGATACAGTATAAGTGGAAACTATTTTTAGTGCTGATTGTACGGTTTAAGTTATTAGCAAATGTGAAGTCTTAGAAAAAATACAGCACAACCTAAGAATTGGTGCAGTAGATGAATTTTAAAGGCAAGGAAAAAAAGATTTTTAAAAGTTATATCCAGAAGTGAATTGAATCGATAGTAAGCTACACCTACACTGTTATTGTACTATTTAATATTTTTATTTAATCTCTATTTACTAAACATTGGCATGGTCAAAAATCGACTTATCGATTGTATTCGATAGAAAAATTGAAATCAATCGATTGTAATGAAATGTAATACATAGAATCTATTCGCATTAAAATTGATTAACACAAGCGAAAATACTAAAATATAAAATGTTTAATACCTACCTTTACTATACTTTATTCAAATATTATTCATCGAAGGCACAAGGACTCGTGTAGGCTATATCAGTTCGACTCACGATCAGGGTCGATTAGGGATTGAGAACGTGAATCCTTTTGCCATGGTACTCAATTCGCAAGTGAAATCGAATCCCGAGTTTAGTCTATTCACGATTTCAATGAATATGTTATTTAGCTATTGGAGAATAGTAGACTATTTATTTTTTCAATAATAGACTAGATTGTGAAATTTAAAAGAATCAAATCGCACTGTATTTTATAAAGCAATCAGTTTGAATAGATTGATCAAGAAAATAGCAAACTATACAATTTTCCTCAACTTTGATGTTTTTTATTAAAAAAACTATAGATCAAGTCTATTTGGAATCGTTTAGTTAGTCAGTTCCATTCACGATCAGAGTCGATTAAGAATATAGTTAACGGAGAAAATAGATTATTTTAACAATAATCGACTTAAATGACATTTACTAGTATCGAATTGAATTATATTTTATAAAGCAATGAATTTGTTTTGATTGAGCAGGAAAGTTGATTAATCGATCAACGACGGAAAAATATAACATTTTTAGGCCTTCGTGTGTAACTATCAAAAATATCGACCAAAGTACATGGACTCGTTTCGCAATTCAATCCGACTCACGATCAGAGTGGATTAAGGATTCAGTTAATGGAGAAAAATAATATTATTTTAGCAATAAAATCGGATCTGATCAAATTCTGGAATCCAATCGTATTATATGCTTTCTACAAAGCCAGGAATTGTATTTGATGGAGAAAAAAATCGATTAAGGGGTTGGAAAGTGGCAACATCTGAAATGTTTAACACCGTCACTTTATTTATTCGAAAAATATCGATCAAAGCTACATGGAATCATTTGGACTCACGATCTGAGTCGATTTAAGGATTTAGTTAATTGAAAAAATTACTATTTTACCAATAATTGGATCGAATGAAATTTGGTAGAATCGAATCTCATTCTAATTTATAAAGCAATAGACTTGATTTAATTGAGCAAGAAAATCGATTAATTGAATCGAAAATAGCAAAATATAAGATTTTTAACATCTTCCCTATATTAATTCAAAATTTGTCGATAAGTTACCATTCAAATCCACTTACGATCACAGTCGATTGGGATTTAGTTAATGTAGCAAAATAGATTATTTTATCAATAATAAAATCGAATGAAATTAAGAAAATCCAATGGCGTTTTATGCTGTAAAAATCGATTTGATTTGATTGAGCGAGGCAATCGACAATTAAATCGAAAATAGCAAAACAAATTTGTTAACTCATTCACTATATTGTTTTAAAGATTATTGATCAAGGCTACTGGAATCGTTTACCCATTCAGTTCGACTAAAATGGAATTTGATTTGATTGATTCGATTAATTGAATCGAAAATGACAAAATCTAAAATGGTAGCAGCTTTACTATATTTTTTCAAAAATTGTCCGTCGAATCGTTTAGCTACCCAATTGGACTCCCGGTCAACGTCAATTAAGGATTCAGTCAATCGAAAAAATAGATTATTTTACCAATGATCCAATCGAATGAATCTATTTTATAAAGCAATCAATTTGTTTAGATTGAACACGAAAATCGCCGAATTGGATCGAAAATATAACATTTGTAACAACTGCAGTGCATTTATTTAAAAAGTGTCGATCAAAGCTACATGGAATCGTTTAGCCATTCAATATTTTACTCTCGATCAGAGTTGGTTAACGACACATAATTTAAATCGTTTTGCGATTGTAAATACTCAATTTGCAAGTAGAGTGGATTACGAGTCCAGTCGATTCGCGATTGCAATGAATTTGACTATTTTACCAATAGTCGATTCGAATGAAATTTACTAGAATCCGATCGCATTCTACTTTATAAACCAATCGATTTGATTAGATGGAGCAGGAAAATCGATTAATGGGTTCAAAAATAGCAAAATATAAAATTGTTAAAACCTGCACTATTTTTATTCAACAATTATCGATCACAGTTCTATCAAATCGTTTAGCCATTCAATTCAACTCACAATTAAAGTCAATAAAGGATTTAATTAATGAAGAAAAATACATCATTTTACCAATATTCGAATCGAATGAAATTTAAGACGATCCAATCGCTTTTATGTTAGAAGCAATTCATTTGATATCATTTAGCGAGAAAATCGGTTAATTAAATCGCCAATCGAATAATTAAATTGTTTAATATCTTCACTATATTTATTAAAAAATTATCGATCAAAGTATATGGAATTGTTTAACCATTTAATTCGTCCCACGATCTGATTCGATTATGCATTTAGTTAATGGAGGAAACTAGACTAGTTTAGCAGTAAAATCGAATCAAATTAAATTTAGTAGAATCCATTCGCATTATATTCGACAAATCCATCGATTTCATTTGATTGAGCGAAAAAATCAATTAATGGGATACAAATAGCAAAACAAAATTTTAAGACCTTCAGTATATTTATTCAAAAATTATTCATCTAAGTACATGGAATTGTTTAGCCATTCAATTAGACTCACGATCAGAGTCGATGCAGGATTCAGTTAATGGAGGAAAATAGATTATTTTAGCAATAAAATCGAATCAAATTAAATGTAGTAGAATCGAATCGTATTCTATTTTATAAAGCAAGATTTTATTTTATTGAGTAAGAAAATCGATTAATTGTATCGAAAATAGCACCTTTAAGGCCTTCAGTGTATTTGTTCAAAAATTATCGATCAGCTACGTGAAATCGTTTAGCCATTCAATTCGAATCACGATCAGAGTCGATAAAGGATTTTAGTTAATGGAGAAAAAAAAATTTCGATTATCGAATTGAATGAAATTTAAAAGAATTCAATCGCTTTTTATGTTATAAAGCAATCAATTTGATTTGATTGAGCTAGAAAATCGATTAGTTTGATCGAAAATAGCAAAATAAAATTGTTTAACAACTTCATTATATTTATTCAAAACTTATCGATCAAAGCTGCATGGAATCGTCGCCAGTCAATTCTACTCACGATCAGAGTCGTTTGAGTATTTAGTTAATGGAGAATAATTGCTTATTTTACCAATAATCGAATCGAATGAAATTTTGTAGAATCAAATCGTGTTCTATCGTACAAAGCAATCGATTTGATTTGATTGAACAAGAAAGTCGATTAATGGGATCGAAAATAGCAAAATATGGAATTTACAATTATAAAGACTCTCTATATTTATTCAACAATATTATCGATTAAGGCTACATGAAATGGTTTACCCATTCACTTAAACTCAAGATCAGAGTCTTTTAAGAATTCAGTTGATAGAGAAAAATTGATTATTTTGGTAATAAAACCGATGCCAATGAAATTTAGTAGAATCCCAATCGCATTTTATTCTACAAAAATATAAAAATCGAATATTTTAAAGACCTTCACTATAGTTATTCGAAAATTATCGATACATGTAATCGGTTACCCAGTTTCACTCACGATCGGAGTCGATTTACATTTTAAATCGATTTAGTTAACAGAGAAAAATATAGTATGATCAAAAGTTGGCTATGGAATAGCTCCTAATTTATGAATGCAAACTGGCATTTGCTTTTGGCTTATAGTTGCATTCAAAAATTAGGAACTATTTCATAGCCATACTAGATGAAAATAATTTTTGATTATACTATAGATTATTTGACCAAATCGATTTTCGCTTTACCCAACACCGAATCGCCCAAACGAATCGTAGCTTGAAAACTCAAACTTTTTTCCTCTCATAGATGCATTTCGACTCTCAGCTCTAATTGACATGTATTACTTTAGCTCTCAGAATCCGCATTCGAACTAAAACAGAAGTTGTGGTGAAGGTATGTATGTTAATATCGACTTTTGAATCATTAAGTTACTTCCAATGTGAAGTATGAGTGGTTAGCATTACGAGCGGCCATAAAATGCAACTCGCCAATTGAAACTTTATTTTCATTGGTTCTAACAATTACTTTTCATAATTACTTGCACACGCTTGAATATTCGTTGCATTGTGTTTACAATCAGCCATTATTGATTATCGTTCAAGTAGTACAACATTTGATTTATAGCCGGCTGTGTACATGTTTGAATCGTTAGATTTTTTGCTTCTCGGTTCATTACTGTTTACCTATTCGTGCGCTTAAGCGGAAATAATTTCGTTATTAATTTTATTAACCAGAATAATAATAGACGTGAAGCTGTAAATGCCAAGGACAGAAAAATGTAAATTAAAAATGATGCCGGCAGCAAAACTGGATATCCATATTTAGTCTTGCTCGCTATTGGGATCTCATAAGCTGGTAAGAGATATGAACTTTAGTAAAATTCATTCTAAGCCCTTTTGAAACATTTTATTTGTTACGTTAGTTCAAATTAACTTCTTGTGTATTTGTACAAAATGCCATCTGAAGCGGCCAGCTTAATTTTCCTTATTAAACTTGCATTTTTTTTTTTAAATAAATTACTGTTACTGCTACTACTCGTACTACATCCACATTTCTTTGTAAGTATTTCTAATTACATTGATAATTAAACAAACTAGTTGGATAGGGTATACATTAAAAAATGAATTTGCATAACTTTCTTGTCGAATGTCTTCGAGGGTGTTTTCGTGGTTCGGAGTCCACATAAATGTGAAGGTCTCTACCTAATAGTATTTTGTACAACTAGTTTTGAAAATCGTACTTTTTTCATGAATTTGCAGTTTGAATGAATTATCATATACTAACATTTAACAAAATCTAGGTAATAACAGATGTAAATAAACGTGTAATTACTAGCATTCTCGAAGCAACCATAAAACATTTACGTGCGTACGTACTAAAAACTAACACATAAATACATAAATATGACAGAACCATATTTAATAAGTAGATATCAATATCTATATATTTTATTGGTAGCCTGACTTGATTAATTTATACTGGGTGTAATTACTGCAATTACTACTGAGAGAGATCCGAAACGTTAATGCAATAATACAGTTTCCGTAAACGAACAAATTAGAATAACTGTGTTCACTTACTGATTATGTATCACACTTCCTAAAAGTATTTTTTTATCTTATCAAGGCGTCTAGATCTATTTTTCCTTTATTAAATCAAAAATTATAACATCAGAGTTGCAGCAATTGAATATGAAATTTTGGGTACCAGTGTAAAATTTGGGTTAGCCAATTAGCGACTTAATTTAGTTCAACATAAACGAACGTTAAACAGTATAAAATGTGATAAAATTACATTAATCACTCCTAACGAGTTAAACACGTCAACGCACTATAATTTAACAAGGTGAACTCTGGATTTATACAAATTGAAATGGAATGCACGGGACTAACGTATTTGATTAAACAGCTGTGCTGCTACAACGTGAATCCTGGATTTATACAAATAAAAAGAAATGTATTGGATTAATGTCCACGACGTAATGATAGTCAAACTTAACCTTCAAAAGATACAAAACCGTACTACAATTATTAAATTGAATTACAGTAGATATTGCTAATACTAAACATGGTGTGGTGTGCTGGACTAATAACAGCCGCAATTACCTGCACACATTTGCCACAAAGGCTAGCTTAGTGGATAACTCACAAGCAGGACACGGTTTGTCATGGACTTCGAGGTCCTCTAATAAACTAAGCCACTGATTCCCTCTTCCAAAACTAGTCCCCGACGCTGGATTTCACCCGTATCTACCTGGTAGCAGCTAGAATGCCTCAAGAACCTTTCGCAGCAAGCACCACATCTAGCAGAAAAAATAGGTTATCCCAAAAAAGGTTCGAGCGAAAATCAATCTGTAATCCAGATAATCTCTTACCAGAGCTCTGCCTATTTGCACATGTGTAATGTTGACATTGACATGTATCTGCGGCCTAGCTTCGAACGCTACAAATTATTTCAATCCAAAACCTCCAAAACGTCTCACCGTCTCATATCATCTTACAGCGCCTTAACCCCACGAATTGCACATACACTATCCCTCAGTTGCACAAAAAATTTACAAGGCGATGCCGACCACGAGGAAAGCTTACCTGGATAAGAAACTCGAAGGAAGCACAAGCATCCATCTTGTGACAATCTCATAACTAAGTAAAAGCTGATTTACATGCATCAAATTCTCCGTGCTGAACGGGTTCTATAGTCGGCAAGCGAACGTGTAGAGGAAATGAAAAATTAAAATGTCTCAAAATATTGAATATTACAAAATTAATTTTCAAGTTCGTTGTCCCAATGGTTTTTTTTTTGAGATAATGGATGCAAAAAAGAAAATGAGCATCGTTCTGAATAAGAATGAAGCAAATGTACGCTAATTGATTAGCAATTTCTGTCACGTACGTGTCTCTACAGTTTTCCAAGACCTTTTTGACAAGTTACTGCGATAGAAAAAACCTGCCTGCTCGACTCTGATAAAATAAACATAAACGGCATACTTTTTCTACTACCTCGCAAATAGTTGCAATTAGTGAAATGAAATACGAAGTCTTTTTTATTCTCTAATTCTTCGGTGCACCAATAAGTTCAATATGCTACAAAAGCTATGGTTAAATATAATACTTCTTCCTCTTCTTACTATTATACGTCAATGGCCTGTTTTAACCACAAGTTTTATATTAACAAATCTCACTCTAATTGATTCTTCCCATGAAAACAAGGGCGAGTACTTTTTGTTGTACCTCAGTAGTGGAGAACTGAGCATAGCCACGAAAACGGATTACTAAAACAGACTTTTTTACACTTGTCAGGAAGATGAGAGAGTCAAGTCCAAATCTTCTTCAATCAGGGGAAAACGTTCGGTAGATCAACACATAAGTAATCAGACAAATAACTTAAGCAATATCGAATCAAATCAATGGTAAAAGTCAAAATACATACAAATTAATAACAAACGCTTGAGCCTTACCAGTGAGGATCTCTCCCGAGATAGTCTCACGGAAAGCTTGCTGACCATTTTGCCGCCACGTGGCATTAAACAAGCAGCATGAGGTGGAAACGTCAAGTATACGGCGTGTACCTACGGTTCGTGTAATAGCTTACGGGCGTACAGTGCTACACATGTATTTCAAGTATTGATTGTAACCAAGATATTGTAAGAAGAAATCGTCTTTTTCTTTTCCCTCTTCTCTGTTCTAGTGTAGGCCTGCATACATTCTAAAATATCTGCGATTGGATCTGTTAGAATATTTTTAGGTCTTCGGCGTATAAAAGAAAATTTGAGTCCCCGAAGCAGTTTGTATTATCATTAATTTAAATAATGAGCAATCATGGCCCTAAGTGTGACACCTGTGGCACACCTCATGGGGTGCAAATGTTTCGGATATGGAACCATTGACCTAGCTAATTCATCAGCGTGCTGTGTTATTAATGTCTGTGGGTATACTGTCTTAAGAACCGAATAACATTATTAATACTGAAACATTAACTATACAGTTGCACAATTCAAATATGATTATATGGTTTCAAACATGCATTTCTCTATTAATCAAACTCGTAAACCTATATAGCTCTCATTAATCTATTTCCACGGGCATAAAATGTACGCGTAGACATCTTAACATTTAAACTAGTAGTGTCCTATTATTAATGCTGCAGATATGGGGCAGTATCTAGCGACCAAGTTTATAGTGCTATTTTGAAAGTGGGTCGCATAACTCTATACATCACAGAACTAGGATCTCTTGGCACAAACCGGGGCAATTGCTTAGGTACGGCTCGGGTAGTAATATGAGAAATTCCGTCAGAATCGCACGTTTATGATTAGTATTTTAGCATATATGACTCACACTAATTTAAGTTTTTTTTTCTAGGTAAGTTGGAGTTGGCTGCGAAGTGCATTGCAGTACGACGCTGCTACGTTTCCACCCTTCCTAATATTCGGTATAGTACCGCCAGTTAAGTGGCTTCAATTAGCCGCCTGGGAAGCAGCAGCAATTGATATTAATTGTAGTCTGCACTGGGTCCGCAGTCGAAGGTGAAAACGACAGGTACCAACAACCTTGGGACTCCTATTAAAAAGATTAATAGGAGAAGCACATGCAATGAATGCTTTTATAGTTCCATTATCAATAGTAATTGCGTTGGTAGATTGTTGCTTTCGGTTGTCAATGAAGGAAATATATTTTATGTAGCTAAAAGTTATTGCTTACAAATGGTTCAGTAGTGTCGTCTTCTTCTTGTATAAACTCCTCACAATAACGCTTGAAATAATAAATTAAACATTTTCAAAATATTCGAGCAAATGTTACTTTTAGATTTATGTATATTTAACTATTGGGTAAGATAGAAACAGGAACAATAAACAAATATATTGCAACTGCACTGATGATTAGGTTTATAAAAAACATTTTCTTTAATCCCCACGTTAAACAATTGTCGCTGATAAAGAACAAACGAAAGAAAATTAAATCGTTAAATAACCAAAAACATTTTTATAAAACGAGAGCTGAAACTACTATTGAGAAGCCGTTAACAGTTAATGTTGCTGTCTGAATTCTGTTATTTTTTGTTTTTAACGGTGCAGTTAATATGCAAATCTTTATTTTTAGTTCCTGTTAATTTTGAAATTTAGGACTATTGAATTCTAAAAACTGAAATATTCCATAAGCTATCCCTTGTTCTATAGTCCATCTCTCCATCTGCGTCTTGGGTTTCTTGCGCCTTTCTGGTGGTACGCATTTCAGTATTTAGCACCGACACAGCCCTAGAAAATAACCTTCCGTTCATCGCGTGTAGAATCAAGCTAATTGCTTATGGAAAACCTGAACAGCCGCGGTGTTCATTCTTTATGATCGTGCCGAACTAGCCCTAAAGGTTTTGCTGTCACATCGCGTGTGGAACCACGCAAAAATTCGCTCATCGACCTAGTTGGGAACTTTAGTTTTGCTTCTGTTTTCGAATCACAGGCCCTATCTGCGAGCCCGCCTTCATCATTCAACTTTGGCGGCCACTCGTCAAAGATTTTGTACAACTCTGGGGATCTGTGACTATCCTTGATTTTCGCATTTTGCTAGAATTTCAGCTAAGTGTAACTTATGTTTTTCTTATTTCATATTGCATGTGTGATTTAGTACCAATTCAAAATGCACGAAGAATAAGATTTTGTGCATGTACATTATCGTCAATTTTGGTATGCGTTTTAGCAAGTAAGCTGTATATTATGAGCATTTCCCCGTTGACAGTACAGTGCTGCCTTCAGCGCTCTATACCAGTGTATTTAAAATTTTAAATATTGCGTTCTCCTGTGAAATTCCTTCGCAAACGAGCCGATCTGCTAGTTTTGCTCATAAGGAGCAGGTAGAATTCGTAGGAATTGTTTCGATTACCTGTCGTTTTCACACCCACTAAAATGTAATCATATGAATGATTTTCTTTTGTAAAGCGTTTATTTTAAAGTTGAGCAAGAATTTTCAAAAATCCAGAATTTATCCCCTCACCTTCGTATCGTCCAATGTACAATTATTTCGAATATCGCCAGTGAGCCCCCTTCTTACATTAATCTGCAACCCACCATCCCGCTGAGCTCAGTAGAGCATCCTTTAGGCTTCTTATGTGTCGTAAATGTGAATTTACTAATAAAGAAAATAATTTTCATTGCTCCATATATAATCTTAGGTACCGTATACCATTGTTTTGTAAATTCTCATTTTTTAGCTTGAAAGCTCCAAAAAATTTAATACAAAGTTTAGTGGAAACTCGCTGAAAATTTTCTGAAGCTTGTTGAAAAGTTGCTACAAATTTACTGAAACTGTACTCGTTTTTCTTAAAATTTACTGGAAACTTTCTGAAAATTGATTTCAGAATTGCCAAAAATTTACTGCAGATTCACTATACTTTGCTTCGATTAACCTAATGAATTGCTCCAAATGCGCTGAAAATACACTGCAGATTTACCAAATTTCATGGAAAAATTTGCAGGAAATTTGTTGTAAAATTTTAGATTTGTTAAGCATGTATTAAAAATGTACTGCAAACTTGCTACAAATGTATAATAATCTTTCCAAAACGTGACTGAATTTTGGCCACAAACCTATTGAACATTTACTACAGTTACGCTATAAACTTGCTCACTAAAAACACTACTACAGATCGCTTAAAATGCTATAAGATCATTTAAAATGTGTCTACAGATCTATTGCAAACTTACTAAAAATGTACTAAAATCTTTCCGAAAGTTTACTGGAAAGTTATTGAAAATTAGCTCCAAAATCCCCAAAAAATCACTACAGGAATACCAAAATTCATTAAAAAATATTGCAATAAACTTGCCAAACCTGATTTGATACTTGTCAAACATTTATTGAAATTAACCAAAAATGTGTTAACTAAAATATTGCTACGAGATCGCTGAAGATGTGCTAAAAGATCGTTGACAATTTGGTTAAAATGTAGTAAAACCTTTTTAAAAGTTCTGCGAAAATTTGTTATATACTTCATGAAATTTTACTGGAAAGTTGTCTACAAAATCTCTGAAAACTCACTACAAGCTTACTAAAATTTGCCATAAACTTGCCCAAACATGGCTACCACCTTGTCAAACATTTATTTGAATGTAACTAAAAAATCCCACTGAAATATTACTACGAGGTCGATTAAAATGTGCTAGAAGATCGTTGATAATTTGCTAAAAATGTACTAAAAGTTGCTGAAAAATATTTGCAAATTCGCTGAAAATTTACTAAAGGCTTACAAAATTTATTGAATACTTGTTGAAGTTATCCATAAAATGCAAATCGTGACTGCAGATTGTCTAAAAAGTTGTCGAAGATTTCATTGCATTAAACTAAAAGATTGCTTACTAAAAATAAATTTATGAGATCGCTTAAAATCGTCTACAAGATGGTTCAAAATTTGTTGCTTGAAATGTACTAAAACCTTTCCCAAAATTGACTGCAAACTTCTTGAAGATTCACTATAGGCTTACTAAAATTGACCGTGAGCTTCCAAAAAATTGCAAAAACTAAGCTTCACATTACCTACAAACTAGTCAATATTTACTTAAATTGAACTCAAAGATTACTTACTAAAATATTGCTACGAGATTGCTTAAAATATTCTGCAAGATCGTTCAAAATTGGTTGCTGCAAATGTACTACAACTTGCTAAAAAGGTACTAAAGCCTTTCTCAAAATTCTCTAAAATTTTGTATTAACTTTTTGAAATTGAAATTGTATTGGAAAATTGCCGAAAATTAACTGCAAAAGTCCTGAAAATTTACTAGAAACTTACTAAATTTTACTGCAAGATTGCTAAGATTTGCCATCAACTATTTTCAAATTGGCTACAAACTTATTAATATTTGCTTGATATAAACTAAAAGATTGCATACTGAAATATTACTACGAGATTGCTTAAAATATTCTACAAGATCACTCAAAATTTGTTGTTGCAAGCAGTGGGCCCCCTCCGCGAAAATTTGCTGCGGGCCCCTTATAGGTCCTTAATAAAATAAAGTGGCAAAACATCAATAATAATAATAAGATTAGGCACTACAAAATAATGTTTTAACTAAGATGAAAATAAAAGCGGGATTTTAAGCAATTTGCTTACGCCTGGCCGGCCTTAATGTTTGCAAAATCTGTCTCTTGCAATTCCATTTTATCAGCAATTCCATTTTATCAGCTATCTCCGATTCAATGGACAATAAAGAAAGGTTTTCCACTATTTACTGGGACATACTGTTTCTGACAATTTTTAATTTATAGAAGCTTCTTTCAGCTGAAGTGACCGAAACCGGTAATGTTAAAAATAATAACAGTGCTGTCACAATTTCAGGAAAAACTGATGATAAATTCCGATTATCAACTATTAAAAAGTTAACAAATTGTTTCACGCTTTTAAACTCCTTTAGTTTATCTAGACTATAAGATTTTTGCAAATGCAAATGTCTATATGAATAAGAAATCTCTGATCTTCCAAAATGTCTTTTAACTTTCGGTCTGCGTTTATTTTTAAATCTAGGATCTATGTCCCAGTGGTTGGCTAAATTGGTTGCGTCAACACTAAGATACTCACTTCGATATTTTTTCAAATATTCTAGGGGTTTTCTAATACAGGTTGTAGTTTTCATCAAATCCGTGTCTAGACCCTGTAGCATTTTTGAAGTGATGTCAGTTTTCCCTAAAATTTTTTTCACAAAAACACAAAGAATCACAAATTCAAAATTATGGAAGCTGGTTAGGATTCTTCTCTCCTCATCCCATTCTTCCTTTTTTATGTTAATATTATTTTATTAAGAGCAGCAGTAATTTAATTACAGAAGATTTTTCCTGCGTGCGTTTATTGAATGAAAGAAAAAGAACGGCGTCAGATTGGATACAAACTTGTTAAAAATTTACTTGTTAAAAATTTACTTAAATTTTTCTAAAATTCTGTAAGAGTATTGAAAAGTTGCTGAAAATTGAAATTTACTTACCGCAAGCTTGTTACAAATTTGCCGTAATCGTGGAAAAACGTAACTTCGAATTGGCTACCAACTTGTTAATATTTGCTTGAATTACACTAAAAGATTGGTTACTGAAATACTACTACGAGATCGCTTAAAATGTTGCAAATGTACCATAAACTTGCTAAAAATTTAATAAAACATTTATAAAATTCTCTGAAATGTGTTGTTTCCTTGAAGTTTATTGGAGTGTTCCTGAAAATTGACTACAGGGTTGTTAAAACATTACTACATGATCGCTTGTAATGTA
This sequence comes from Agriotes lineatus, assembly GCA_940337035.1. Classification (NCBI taxonomy): domain Eukaryota; kingdom Metazoa; phylum Arthropoda; class Insecta; order Coleoptera; family Elateridae; genus Agriotes; species Agriotes lineatus. The sequence goes on from CALNHX010000232.1 coordinate 190,171, forward strand.
CGAGTATATGAGATCGTTCAACATTTGTTGCTGCAAATGTACTAAAACCTTTCTAAACGTTGGCTGAAACTTTGTAATTAAGTTCCTGAAAGTATACTGGAAAGTTGCTGAAAATTGACTGCAAATTCCCTGAAATTTCACTAGAAACTTACTAAAATTTACCGCAACTTGCTAAAAATGTACTTAAATTTTTCTAAAATTCTGAATTAATTTCCCCTAAGATTATTGAAAAGTTGCTGAAAATTGAAATTTACTTACCGCAAATTTGCTACAAATTTGCCGTAAACTTGAAAAGGCGTAGCTTTAAAATCGCTACAAACTTGTTAGTATTTGCTTGAATTACACTGAAAGATTGCTTACTGAAAGACATCCAAATGATCGCTTAGAAGCGTTAAAAATTTGTTGCTACAAATGTACTAAAACCTTTCCAAAAGTTTACTGGAAATTAACTCTAAACTCCCTGAAAATTCACTGTAGGTGTACTAAAAGGTAACTACAAACTTTTCCAACATTCACTTGAATTAAACCAAAAGATTCTTTATATTACTACGAAGTCTCTTAAAATATGCTACAAGATCGTTCAAAATTGGTTGCTACAAATGTAGTACAAACTTGCTACATAATATGTTCTAAAACCTGTGTTTGTAGAAAAAACATTCATTAGTGATTTTTTTTTGGGTCTTTGAAATTTTGTATATGCTTTACGATTTACACAGAAATAATAAAATTCGGATGACGCGTCACGCGTTGTGGAAACTTGTGTGAGCAGATAAGCAGTGAAAGAAAGTCGATTTAACTGTCTCGAACGATGCTATCTTTTCTCAATCTTCTACTGAAAATGTTCTCTCATTCTTCTTTGTTTATCAAACAATATAAGACCAGCATACGAACATATGCTCAGCAAATTCCGATGCAATCTCCAAATGTCTTCATTCGTGAAGTGTGATAGATCGATGGAACTTTTTCGACAATTTGTCATTAAGATTGTAGGCTTTCTTTTGTTGCGGGCAACCGTAGCACGCCTACTGCTCGCCGAGACATGGCATTACCCGGCGTTAATTATACGGCCATATAACGCATGAGTTTATACTTTATAGCAGACATGATAGGATAATTTACTTTCAAATTGTCGGAAGAGCGCGCGGACTCGCCATATAGGGAGTTCTGTCGACTAATTTGGTAGGTAATTAGCTTGTGGGTGGACGATTTCTCTTGACTTGGTTCGTTAACTTTTGTTTTTTCCAAGTTTTAAATCATCCTTCGTTTAATTAAGTGAAGCAAGCAGTCACTGGCTTTTTAAAATTACGGGTCTGCCAATCATATCCCACTCGCCAACGTTAGTCGAGGTTCTGAAGAAATGAGGACAGACCTTTAATTAATGCATGCATACGTAGGACCTAAAATATTTCTCTTAATATTTTTATGTATGTCGTAAAGAGGGTAATCATTCAAATTATACTACAAAAATATATAGGGTATGATTTGTCATAAATTAAATCACGCTGCAATTTCAACCAAAGGAATGCTGGTATACTACGCTAAAATATTCTCACGCGAATTTATTCGTTAATAAATGTGTCTAAATTAATAGAATTAACTAGAACAGCCATTTTAGGCGTGTGTGAATGTTACACAACAGCTAGAAGCAAGTCGAAATGAAAACTAAATTATGATTGCTTATTAATTTTTTTTCAATAAACTCTTAAGCTGTAAGAATTCCTAACCCAGTTTTAGTTTTGCACATTTGAATTTATATCTTGTTTTTACGTCTCAAAACTGCAATTACATATTAATAATCGATTTAAATTACGGCCTTGCGTTCCTTAATGGTCACCATGAAACTTAATAATCCAAAAGTTACAGCTAACATATGTACCGACCTGAATTGATTGAAATATCAGTAGATATAAAAATGAAAGGCACGTAAAAGTTATTACAATCGAAATTTTGAAGTACTCACGGCACTATACCTGCCAAAAATAGAAATTTACAGTTTTTATCGCAACCTCTGAATCAATCGCTACTAACCTAAAGTTATATGAAAGGTCTTATGAAAGAACATAACTTGACAGCAGCCGCTTTGCCGTTAAAGGAAAATCCGAAGAGGAAAAGTCAAATACATCACGTCAAATGACTTTAAATCAAGGTTGACAAAAAACATTTTTTTAAATTAAACAAAACTTGTTTTATTTGTTTAAAACTGTCTAAACCCAGCCCACCGCCCTCTTCATTCAACCATGACGACACTTGCCTATAAATGTGTCCTTCCTCCTTACGATCGTTAGAAGAGTTTCGCTTCTGGCGTAGTTCACACGTTAAGTTACCATGCTCTTTCACCTACCTTCTGATTGACGCCTCTTATGAAAGTGGGCGAAATGTAGAGTTTTTCAATCTCAATAACGACGCGTTGCAATCTCGGAAGTCATTCGTTAAATTATGCACTGTATAAAAGTTAGTCTACTAATTTATGCGTGTATACTGTGACATGTAAATTTTGCATTGATTAAAGCGAAGTTCGTATTCAGGAATTGTCGTGAACTTTCAGTTGTTTTCAGCTATTATGATTTGGGTTTTTTCTACTGTGTAAAATTTTGAAAATTCTTGGAGCTGCGAAAATTTTTGGTGATTTTTAGAAGAATGCTAGTATATAGAGGGGACAATTTCTGGTGTGCATCTTGAGAGATTTATTGATACATTGCTTCTGGTGCTCTGCAGTGAATTTCCCTAAGGTTTACTATATGTGGATACGAATCCTTCGATATTTTTGAAAGGTTTCGCTTAGCAGCTATGTGCATTAGCTGAAATTAATCTGGTTATGCCAGTATTTGATAGTATTTCAGAAGCAATATTTACCTGTTGCCTCCTTCAAGTGTTAGTAACCGCCGTTCCCTTTCTCGAAATTTATAACGCTTAGCTTCTGCACTGTCCAGGCCACATTTGTTTTCTGAATGTGTGTGCAAGTCCTACTTCCTGCATAGCAGTTAGCAATTCCTCTATCATTGTTTCAAGTTCGTCCATGTTATTTGAAAATAACAGAATGTCGTCGACGAATCTTAGCGTAATAAGGCGTTCGCCGTTTATATTTATCCCTTTTTTCCCCACTGTTTTCTAAAGGCATAGCATGTTGGTGAGGAGCTCTGGGGAGAGCGGTCTCCTTGTCTTACCCAACGTTTGTGCTATCCTGTTATTGGGCAGCTATGACTGTCTGTTGGGTAGTCTTGGGTTTACAATAAATAAATAAAATAGGTTTTATATTCTCGAATATTTTAACTGTGACATTGGCGTTTTTGTAAATTTGGTGCTTGCTTGAATATATCGTCAATTCTGCATCTCATGCGGATACTTGCTAGTGTCTAACGCTTTGTGCAATATGGAGAGTGGTTGTGTTTGTGGTACTTTTTCACCACTGGCCTCACTGTGTGTATGTGGTCTAGGCACTAGATACCGTATAGTAGGAACTAGCGTACTGTATCCCGTCCTGAAGGCTGCTTAATCTGGCGTTTGAGGTGCGTCTAATTTGACTGATAGATATTCTATATGTTAAGATTCGGGTGAATAATTTGCGTATATGGGATATCGGTGAGATGGGTGTATAGTTCCCAAGATACTGTTTCCTTCACTTCTTAAAAAATGAGATGATATTGGCACTCTTCCAAGCACTTGGTGCTTTTTCGTGCTCTATGCAAGAATTAACTAATTTCGCAAGATGGGGGATCATCTCGTTCCCCATTTTCTTATCGTTTCTATGATAATGTCGTTAGCCCTTATTGTTTGCTATTTGGCGTAGTGCTTATCTTATCCCGTTTTTTTGTTACCCCTGCTGTACTTATATTCTGTGTAGTATTTCTGAGGGGTGCTGTTTCATCTCTTGGGCAAGGTGGAGGCCTTGAAGTGACAGACGAGTATACGTTTTCGTAGAATATTTCCATATATCCCTTCAATGCTGTTCTGTTTTGATATATGCTAACTATTGTGGGTCTCTTGTTCTCTGCTATTATCCCGTTGCTTTTATTGGCTACGTATAACCTTATTCTTTCTATAATTTCTTTGTTCAAGTCTTTCAGTGTTTCTCTTGATAAAAATTTGTTTTGTTTGTTTCTCCATTCTATTAGATCCTTTGTTCCCTTTTTCAGTTTGCCTCGTGGTGTTCCTGGATGTTTTTTTGTTACCGCTGCTGTAGGCGTTGTACATTGTTTTGATGATGTGGGCGTATTTAAATAGCTTTACGCTTTATGCCTATTAATTTCCGTCCATTTTTTCTGCATTTTAGCCGACTCCGTGCTAACGCTTCGGCATTTTATCGTTTTCGAGGTCGTTAAATTTGTTTAAGTGTTCCTGGGTTATCGATCCGTGTCAAGCGTAACTAGGTGAAATATTCAATTGTCTGCAGGTGGCGTTGCACATCTGCGGCGACGTATTTTGTTTATCGTGCGTCTGTTAACATTTTCCAAGCCGTTTGCACGCATTTTGTGGCCAAACCTGAACTGAGTTTGAGGCTGTCTGTTAGTGTTTTGCATGGGAAAAATCGTGTCTTTTTTCATTCGCGTGTCGCTGAACTGTATGGGTTGAACTTGCCGAAGATTATTGGGTTTTGTCTGTCCATCGCATTTGCGGATTCGAATCAGCGTCGCGGATGGAGCCCCAGAGCTGTGAGTTTTAGGTATGTATGCTCTTTCTCTTTCTCGCTCTCAGTTGTCATTAGGACCCACATTTTAGAGCAGACTGTGGAGTCGTAAAATTTATGAGCTGCTAGTTAGTTTGGTATCCGAGTTTGCAATACCATTGCTGAGCTCCCGTCGTGAGTTGAAAATGTTCCTCATTTCGCTGTTGAAGCCGCTGAAGACCCGCTTTATCGTGCACTGCCCCCAATTGCTTGTGATGACTGATTGTTCAGTTCACCACTGTTTGCTCTTTGGCGCATTTATGGAACATTCTAAATTTCCACGTACGTGGTGACATACTATACTGTGCTCGTCGGCGACATCACCGTCATCTGTAACTGTCTGCTAATGGAATGTGCCCAAAAATTGAACTCCTGTAATTGGCGGCCACAATATAGTGGACTGCGTTTGTATAACTTTCGGCTGTAGCGTTGGTCGCGCTTGTGATTTATACGAGCGGTGAAATTAATAGTACCTTAATGAGTTTAAGAGTTCTCATACGCTAATGGACTTATCGGTTGTAAAAGACTCGTTGGCACCCCCCCCCCCTCCCACTCCAGTAATTTTGAATGCCCTTTACTATTTATAGAAAAAAAATCGCACGCCGTCTTCCCTATAGCTGATCGGTTCTCTGATAACTTTTTTGTTTTTGATATCTTGCCATCTGAAATCATTGGGTCTATTTTTAGCTACATTTTTCTTTTCGATTTTGGTATTGATTACAACTTGTGTTCTTACTAAACGGTGGTCGTTCATCTCAACATGGTTGGGTACTGTTACGTCTTTTATAATAGGTTTTTGTCGGTTATGACGAAGTATATCTCATTTTTAGTTGTTCTGTGGGAATTTCGCCATGTCCATTTTCTATGCCCTTTTCTTCGAACAACATGTTGTACATGTCCATACCATATTAGTTGAAGTTTGGCAATGTCTGTTATGTTTTTGTATACATATCCGCTGATGTGCTAAATCATTTCTCACTCTGGCTCTCCGTAATATTTTCTCAGATATCCTCACCACATCTCTTTCTGTATCCATTAGTTCCAGTTTTTTTGTCATTCGCCCTGTCTCACACCCGCAGAATTCACTAGTGTTAATCATCCAACTGTAAATCTTACCTCCGCGTCGTAACCGTGGTGAGTTCGTTTCTGCGTTCTCACTTTCATCTTCTAATCATTTATGTAATTGGTTTTTTACTTTAGAAAGTGGAAAAGGGTCAGGCCAGAGGACCCGACGAGTAGAGTCAACGAGATAAATTCTTGTTGGCGAAAACTCATTTTTGAACACTCACTGTTAAGTCTATCACCATAATTATTTTCTGAATGTTGCTACTGAACACTGAATAAGGTTCATATTTAAGTTGCCTTTTGAATGAACTGACTCGCAAAATGTACTGACCAAACTTGTGCAACCTTTCTGCTCTAAACAAGTTTGTCATTACTTATAAAACAACTGAATATGTGGACAATTTCAGCATTGCCATCGTGCGTGTTATTTTCTTTTCGAGTATTGGCAGAGTAACTTTTAATGCTTTTGATAACTATACGGCAGTTGCAAATATTGAAGATTTTTCTTAATTTGCTACTTTGTTGATATTGTAGAATTGAAACTCTAAAATGTTTGATAAATGAATATATTTGTCTCATTTCATATCGCTTATATTTACTGTATATATTGGTTCCTTAGAATAAATCCCACAGAAAGCCAGACGCTCTTGTTTGAATGGTTCTGGCAGCACTAAGAGCGCAGTATTGATCAGAATGTTGTCCTCTTCTTGCTGATAGCTAAATAAGTAGCAACAAAAGTAGACGTATGGTTGAATCGAAATATTTTAACGAGAGAATTAGATTTTTTCTAGCAACTCTCATCGTGATACTATCGACCCCTTACTAACTTTAGGTTGATAGGTAGTTTTGCAAAACGAATGTGCTTATAGAAAGCCACACTGATACGCTTACTATAGAAGACGACCATATAAAAATGACAATGCAACTGCCGCAGAACTAACAATAAAAAGTCCAGGTTGTATTCTTTAGAACGCCACAGGGTAAATCAACGACATTTATTACTTTAAGCAAGTTGGGGCACTAAAATCACATTTATGTAGAGATTATCGCAGTAATGTAATAAAGATAATCAGTGCTTATTAAGGAAATAATATAAACAGAATTATAAGGGTTAGGTCAAGTTTAATAGCCTCGGGGTTCACTTCGTCTTGGTGATTTATTGAACTTTAACTGAATTAACATCACCATACATTAATGGGCGTTGTGAACATGCAGGGGTGACTTGGCAATTCATTCATCTGATAAATACTGAGTTTTGGTTTCAGTCGGTCAGATTACACAATTAATGTATAATATTACATACGAATTTTCAGAAAATTGTAAATAATGGAGGTTTATTGTTTATTCAGTGGCATATTTACATAGCTTCCCTCTACATCGGTAGCAATCTGATTTCTTTCCATGGTAGCATTCATTCCCATACCTAGAAATCCGTATCGGGTATGTGTGTGTGTGTGTGAGCTGCGAGCATAACATGATAACAGTGATACATACATATTCAAATATTTATTCGTATTACGATAAAATTAAGCTGAAGTAAACATCTGATAGTGAGCGGGCACATTTAGAAGCGTATACTTTCAGAATATTTGTGGCCTTGCCCTTGTAGGTTTGAATTGAATACTAAAATGGAAAACCTCGAAAACAAAGATCATCATATGTTTTTAGAATAGAGGAGACAGTTGTTTGATAGACTATTTTAAATCTTAATGGGAATCGTAAATGTCTGTGTATCGTGCACATAAACAAGAAAGACTTCTTTAATTACTGTTGAGGTATGGAACTGAGCAAGCACAATGGAATAAACTGATAGTACAGTATGTAGATATAATATAACCCCTAAGCAAGTTCAGAAAGTTAATTATTGTCACATTGATGTATTTCAAATATAAAAAATGATTAATGACGTGCTGGACGTAATGGTACTGGAGGAGAATTAGGGTTTCCAAATTTATAACCGTTTCCGGGACAATATGGGGGGGGGGGGGATACGTGAATGTATTATTTTTACTAATATATGTACTATCTACTAAATAATGCATTTGTAAAATAAAGTTATATATTCGTCAACAAAAAAACTATGCTTGTGTTTCTGTATTGCTAGTTTTACAATGGGCCGTAAAATCCCGTTTTTTCGATCCAATTATTAAAATCTGGGCCATTTAGCCATTTTTCATTAAAACTAGTTAGTCTCTTCTTAGATGTTTTAAACGTAAGTTTACGTTGATTTGTGTAACGTGCTAACGTGTATGCTTGATGCCCGTACGCGATCAACGATCATCGATCAACTATGAGCATATACAAATACAGAAATACGCGATCGGCATAGGAGTAGGCAGTAGTCGTTGGAATTATCGGCAGTGGCGTGCGAAATTACATTAAAAACAGGTAGGTTTTTGATGTAATTTTGCATTCCGGGACATTAGCTTAAAATTACGGGACACGGGACAGAGCAATGAATTCCGGGACAATCCCGGAAATTCCGACCACCCGGCAACCCTAAGGAGAATATTGGGAGTTTGAGAGTTCCTTATGGAGTTGAATAAGGAACCTAGCAATAGTTTATGATAGGATCTTGAAGTTTTTTGGTCACATTCAGATCGCGGCAGAAAGGAAAAACTTGTTGTCCAAGGCAAGATCTAGGGCAAACATAAACGTGGTGGATCACCCATGCTATAACGACACATTTGTGATAAAACTTAACTGTGCATTTTTGGTCTTATTTTGGGTAGCGAATTACAAGGCAGATTTATCGTTGTTTTCATTAAGGATGGACCGATTCAATAAATGTTGGAGGCTATTTGTGGGCTGCACGAAAGCCCTACAAACTGAGATACTCGTACATATTGCAGACAACATAAGAGTGTAAAATAATCTTAAATTACAATGCTAAGGGTTAAGGAAAGACACATAACGCACGTTTATTTGAAATCGGCATTCAAGTACCTCGAAATCGTCATTAAAATACGAGAAATTGGCAGTGAAGTAATCAATTGTTTTATGACTTTTTTGTAGGTGGCGAGGCGACAGATAAACGTCAACCAACGTCAACATAACCTGCAAATGTTGGTTAAAATGTTGTATTTTACGATTTCCCGATTTCAAATAAAACATAATGTACTCCTCGGCACTGAAGTTCCTCTTTATCCCTCATGTGGTTTATTTGCCTTGGCCTTACGGGCCTCGGCAACTAAATCCACATTCGTGATAAAAAGCTAAACCTCAGTGCCTTGGTATACAAACTACTATTAAATTAATTTGGAGTTTTACAATTTAAGCGGCGGCTTATCTTGCTGACTCGTATAGTCACACGCATAATTTTTAGTTTAAATGCAGGTAGTCAAAGTTTAAATTTTCCTCATTTTTATCCGTTCATTTAACAGAAGCGCTGCATGGAATTTCCGCGGTCAAGATGAGATACGTTTGCGAATTTCAACCCAAGTGTTCGTCAAAAACTAATATCCTCGAACTAAATTTTATAAGCCATTAATCGGTTACTTTCGACCTGTAGCCGTAATTTTTCGTTTTGTCCAGTAGGCAGTACGTTAGACTGTTCTGCTAACTATGCAGGCCTCTCGAGAATGGAGATCGTACCTTCTGCCAACTTGCAAGGATTGCTTAAGAAACTTGAGCCTGTTGTTTGCTCGCTTCCCGGATGTGTAATTTCTCGCATTTTGGTGCTTTTAGTTTTTATCTCAAGTTCAGACCCGTTTTAACATGTAAAATGATTATAATCCCAATTAATTATTACATACCGTTATTATACGCATTTTGCGATTTGTTACACCGTGGAGAATTATCAGGCACCAGTATGATGCAAGCCGAGAGAGAAACAGCGGACCGAGTGCAATAGCGAGATAAAGTGGGACCTAAGAAGAAGATGATGCCCAGCAATTGTTTTACAGCTGCAGGAAGTGTTAGTATACAATTTGGACTACTTCAATTGCAACGTTACATTTTATTTGATAAGTAGTATTTTAGATTCAATAATTTATTAGCCAGATATTTCGAACAGTAGTTTTATATTTTATATAGTTTCTATTATTGTAAAGTCGAGTTAAATGTATTTCTAGATAAAGACAAATATAAGGTAGATTTGTTATCATAGAGACTTGCCTCTGAATGGGAAGAAGGCATTAACATCGACGATAAACTTATAAACGAGATCAGATACGTTGACTATACTGCGGTGTGAATAGATAACGAAGACAAAATTGAGATACTATCTAATAAAGTGATTGAAATAAGTAAAATCAATCCACAAAAATCAGAGGCATCACTAAACAAAACCTTCCGATTATGTACAGGCTACGTCGAAAATCATAAGAATGAGTAAAATTCTGTATATTTGAGAGCTAAACTGGAATTAACAATACGAATGCACAGGGACTACATATTCTTGATATTACTACATGGAGCTGAAAGCTGGACTCTCGGTAAAGCAATGAGCAAACAATCGGAAGCTGTTGTAATGCAAATGTATCGTTTTTATTTATTGTTTTCCTTTTTTTCATACCACATTGTCTTGTTACCTTTACGGAATATATTGCTATGAACACAATTTTAAGCCTACATTATTACTACTGTAATTAAAACATTTCATGATTTCGAATAATATTTAAAAATGTTTCATGATATGCTGATTAATAATTTCATCTTTGTACAATATTGCAATGGATGTGACAATAATTTTCTTAAAAACTGTATTGAAATCATATTAGCTTTGCAGTGAACAAATGTAATCATAGTAGGCTTTGGATTGTCATGACAACAATAAAATCTGTAAACCAAACAATTGGGGAGAGCAAGCCAAGGTTACTGGCTGTGTTCTGTTTGGCTTTCCTAATTAAAACTAAAATTATCAATAAATAAATACCCCAGTTTTCATTAAAAGTTGTGTAATTTATTGGGGGTGTTTTATGAAACCTGTGGAAGTTTAGCTGGTGCTTGATACTGCTTTCGGCCAGGTAAAATAGTGCGTGGGAGTTGGTCGATCAGTAGTTGGTGGTTTCCGAAGGAGTTTTGAACGAGCAGGCAGCGTCTGAAGCGAGTGTGAACGAGGCAGCAAGTTGTCCTGGAGCAGTTTGGAGCCCTAGGACGGGGCAAAAGACTGAGTGGTGCAGCATGGCAGCCGAGATAGCCATCGGCGCCGGCGGCAACCAAGCGAGGTGTGTGGGTCATTACAGCCCTACTCGTCAGCGCAGGGGCCTACAGCGACAGGTGAGTCACTGCGGGGTTCTTTGGTGCTCTATTATCCATCGCAGGAGCAGGAACCGGTCAGGAAAGTGATTCTAGAAAGCATTATTCTTAAACTTGTGAAGTTGCGTCCATTTGATATCAACTTCCGGAAAGAGCGTCCCTTAATTGTTTTGTTTTGTGGCGTTTATTTACTTACGCTTTTGTTGTCGCCAAGGAAACGTGTAATGACGTAGAACTGACCAGTTTCTTGAAGAAAAGGGAATTTATTTGGCACAATTTGTGAGGGTGGAACGCCATATTTTCTACTTGAGTCAGTAGTTAAATGCATTATTCAAAATGTTTAGTTTCAAAATTATTATAAAATGACCTAAATATTGAATTTTATAGCAAATGTATTGGAATTAGTTCTGATTATTTAATAATACTTGCTAGGATGTGGAGACCCGACCCATGAGATAAGAGTCATTTTAGAGTAATTTATTTTATAAGATCCTTTATTTAACTAAATAATACACAGTAAAGATTATATCATAGTAATATAGGTAGACCACCTGACTACGTAATATAGACAACCCATTTAACGCTGCTGAGAACATTGTTTATAAATTTCAATTTAACAGCAGCATACAGGAATTTTTAATACAATAAAAATTAAAAAGCTATAATGTAAGATGTGCAGTGTAATACGAACGATATAAAATAATGCAACTTTTCCACGTAAAAATCAATGGAGAATTACTGGACGAAGAAAAACATAGTTAAGAAACTTATGGGGATGTCAGAGTCAAGGTACAATATGATATAATGACCAACCCCTGTCAGCAGGGACTCGAAGAAGAAGAAAACTTAATAGTTGCAGAAAATGTGAAACAGTTGAACTAGAAATGTAGGAAAACTGTTATGGTTTTTAGTAAATATATATGCACTTCTCTTCAGACTTTGTTAACGATATTGAGGAATACTGCATTCTTCTAATTTTGTAAAAAGTTCTTCCTATTTGAAAGATTTCCAATTCTTACCAATAACGTTTTAGGCTTGAAAGTCGACTACGTTTTCTAAATTTGATCTGCCCATCTCTTCCTATTTTTTAATTTTTTTTTTGAAATTCGTGTTTTGTCTATACATTGGCGCCGTAGTTTTGTATTATTTCTTTTTATTCATGGCTTAATTCTGTAGTACTTGGATGAAAACTAATTTGTCAAATATCTAGGTTAAGGTAAACGGTATTGAAATTGACGAAAAGAAGAAGAAATGAATGGAACGTGCATGTCTCGAGAATGAGAGAAAATACAGACAATGGTCAAGACAGCGAGAGTTGAATCGCCAGCATGCAAAGGAAATGTTGATACAACTATCAAGCGCTGAAGGAATAGTGTAGCACAAGGGTAGCTAGAACAAAAATGTCTATAAAAAAATAATAAATGTATCGTCATTTCCAAAACTCGTAAAGGTAGTGACTCCTTAAGGATCATCTTGATAAGAGCAACTGTTTATATTTCTCCTCTTCCAGTCTTCACTCCGCAGACTGGTTTATGGTAGGAATCAATTTCTATCTATCTGAAGCTTTCCTCTTCATATCCTCATAATTTCTTTTCCTGAATCGTCAATAATTTATTTAATGTGTTGAAAGCGAGGTATTCCTCTGGGGTGGCTTCCGTTTATTGCACCTTCGATCATTTTCTTCAGAAACCGTTCTCTTCTCAGTATATGATCCACTGTTTATGTTCTTCTATTTGTTTCCATATACGAGGGGAGATTAAAATGAAATCTACCTAACCATGAAACAAACGCACTGTCATGACAATTATTGACCGTTTAGTAGCTGCAACTTGTTACGAGTATCTGTCAAGTTGTGTGTAAATCACCTCATTTTTGTGGTTTTTGGAAAGGTGCAACGCGCGAAAATGAGTAATTTCAAACTAGAGCATAGAAGCGTGAGGAAGTTTTTGGCAAAGGAAGGCAATCAGCCACAAATTATACACGAACGTATGGCTGCTGTATATGGTGAAAATTCTCTATATTCTTGTCAAAGCAGTTCAAATGGGGCAGAGAATCCATTCGACCCCAAATGTGGACGACCTGCGCAGGTAAGGACCGAAGAAAACATCAAGAAAGTTGAAGAAACGCTGTTACTGGATCGACAAATCAAAGTTTGTGTTATCTCAAATGATATATGAATATGCAAAACATCCGTTTTGACAATTTTGCATAGAGATTTGGGAATAAAAAAAATGTCAGCGCGCTAGAATCCGAGAATCCTGACTCCTGCACAGAAGTGCAGGCAAGACATTTTCGACGAAAACTTGGCGGCTTTAGCTCGTGACCAAGACTTTTTTCCAAAGTTTTAATCGGCAATGAATCGTCACCCACGTTCAAATTTTTACATTTAATCTATGTAACTAGCTACCCCTTCAACACATTTTGCGGCTCTCTTAAATTCTTCGTACACTTTACGGATGGTTTGCGGCTCATTCAGTTCATTTGTTATTAGAAATGTGTATTCAAGCTTCATTTTAAGTTAAAAACCGCTTTGTTTTAAACATTTTGTGTACAATAATAAATATTTCTTGAAACATTTTTATGTTTTCTTATTGTTTTCTCCCCCGGTATATTAAATCGTAAGATTTTTTATATAATAATCTTATTTTTTGACAAGCAGAATTTTTTATAAAGAATGACTTCATCGTAAAATTAATAATAAAGATTTTTCTCCTATTGTCAACTCCATCCGTGGACACACTGTATATTTAATAGTGACAGTGACAGTAGTACTTCGTATATCGTTTCTACCTTCTCGTCATCATGGGATGTAGTAGATACATACACTTGTTTGATGGTTATGTCCTAGGGTTTTGTATTTATTCTTAGCCTAATAATTCTTTTATTACGAGTACATATGTAGTCAGTATTCTATTACACGTTTTCCAAACTCCCTGATTAACATTACGCCTACACTCCAGTTCCTTCTCTCATGGCATTTGTGTGGATTACCTTACATTCCTCCAACCAGAAGTCTTCTTGCTGTTGTCATTTTATGTCACTCCGCTCAATCTGGTTTCTTCTCATTTTTCTTTTTAACATTTCTGGTTTCCCTGTCTTGATCATTGTTCTTATATCTCAACCATCTATTTTCTTCTATTTTTTATATATGCCTTAACAAGAAGCTTTGTCAGAAAAATGTCTCTTTATTTGCAATCATCTTATGTCCTCATTTTAAAGTTTCTCTATTTTTGGTATCTTACATCTTCTTCTCATAGAAACCAACTAGTATGTGCTTTACTAACAGCTCACATTTCTACCACATAAATTATGACTTTCCACGATATTTAATATAAATGCATTTTAGTGATTTTCTTATCTACTTATTCCGGAATGCAGAACTCAATTGCTGCGACGCAGAAATCTAGGAAACCAATAAACGAAAGATAAAAGTGCTGTTGCAAATTAGAGGAAGGAAAATTACAATAATTGGAGTCTATGCACAGGACGAAGACGCAGAAGTTAAGCAAAAGGTGAATTATGGAAGAGTGTCATGAGCTATACTGAAAATTACCATGAAATAGTAATAATTTCTGAAAACAGGGTTGGGAAGAAAAGAAAAGCAAGGGGATGAGAATGCTAAGAGAAAACTCTCTTAAGAACTATTTGATTTACAAATAACGACTACGTTCTCTGCGCGCAAAGATATTCATAAATACACATGGTACAGTGCCTTCAGAAATGATCGAAGGTTTTTGAATGTTCATGGTTATACAACGTATGAATAATATGTTGGTGGCACTGTAAGTCTGTGTCAAATTCGAGGTTATCAGGCTAGGTTTTGCGTCAGTTTTGACAAAGACTCACGCAAAACCTAACGTGCTATCCTCGAATATGACATGGACTTACAGTGCCACCAACATATTATTCATACGTTGTATAACCATGAACATTCAAAAACCTTCGATCATTTCTGAAGGCACTTTATAAACAGAGTTTGTAATGCAAATCAATCGTGAACTACCTGAGAATAAGCAACAAAATGTAAACAAGACACACTATCCACGCATAGAAAGAAAAAGATTATACCAACGGTGTCAGAATCAATTTACATGATCAAAGTATTCTGGAGTTGGGGTTACATAATTTCTTCATTTTTATCTTAAATTTGTCTGAAAGCAAGATGCAATGAAAGCAATAAATCAATGGCAGGCATTGTTAGGTAGACAGTTAGACATAACAATGAAGCCTTTGTTTTTAAAATGTAGCGTGATCAATTCGTTCTTATTAATATTAATTTGATTTGCATATACCATCGTTGACTTTGTTTACCAAATCGATTTTGTAGCAACACTAAGCATTCATGACTGCATAAATTTATATTTCTGTACAGGAAGCAATCGCTGAAAGGTGGCCAGTTCTTTGACCCGCTAACCATTTCGGAAGCGTTTTGCTTCGTTCCCCCGCTGTCCCGTTTACAAACAAGCGTTTTTCTGGTTTTGGCCCAAATCCCGCACCTGAAAGTGAGCCCAATGCACTTCCGAATAAGGTCTCCGAAAGGTCAGTAAAGTCGGTCTAGCGTGGCCTTATAGGGCAACTACAGCGTCTGCTCGCAACAAGGGTGAATAGAATGTAATGGAATGGTCATAGCTCAACATAATAAAATTAATGATGCGTGATGCTGCTGTTCACATGGCGCGCATAAATCTCTAAGCGCTTCCAGGTTACCAAACGAACAGAATGTGGGATGTTTCCAAATAAAATTATCGATGTAAGTTGGTTTTAAATTCCAAATTATATTTAAGGAGACCGCATCTGCTTGGCATATCTAAAAACGGTGATGGGTTTGGAATTTCTGAAAATGTTGCACGGTGTTTGTATATAACTATATTTTAAGGCGATATGATAGTCTGGAATTGTCTGGGGTAAAGAGTAGTTTTCTGGTCAATAAAGGACATTTTCCACCAACTACTACCAGTAGAAAACTTTTGAAATACGTTCATGCGATAACAAGCTGTATAGTTAACAATTCTGCTGATAGCAGATGTTGAGAGCAGCTTTTCAAATAAAAAATAAATTGTTACACTTACATAGTCTTTTAGATGGCTGATGATGCGACAAGAAGAGAGATAAGGTAGACAAATAGACGTGTAAAAGTAAATATATTTTGTACCAGATAATCTTTGTATTACCGCAACATGATATGTCTACACATGGCATGAGTATGTTGAATATTTACATGAAGATAAATAGCGGGTACAGTGCTACTAGAAAATATATAAAACATAAAAAAATTACGTAGGTAACGCCGTAAAACAAATAAAAGGTGGTAAAACAGCAGGCTTCGATTATATCTGCAGTGAAATTATCAAGGCCTTAAGTTGGAACACATAGCACATACATACTATTAGTTAATGAACATATAACGCAAGGCAGATACCTATGTAATTAACCAAAACAGATTTGCGAACAATCTCTCTCATTTCTCACACTTGCAAAATATTCCCGGTAGTCTTATTTAAAACAATAGAAGATTCGACAAAGGGGTTCTAGAAAAGCTCAGAGACATCAATACTCTCGCTAGATTTGTGGTGTCGTAATTGGCACGCTGGTGTCTTTAGATGCCCCTGGTAATCTACAGTGCCTTCAGAAATTACCGAACTCTGGTTAAAGACATATGTAGGCAACAATTTCGTGGCAGTGGCGTCCAAGTGGGTACTGGGGGTAAACACTTTATTATGTTACCATTTATTAATTTCTTATTCAGTCTAAATAAATAACAATCAAATCAACCTAGCTCTTACAAAAACAGTGTTAATTTATCAAAATCATAAAATTTTACCTCGCAAGGAATAAACTAAAATAAATCGGAATAATCTTATACAAAAATTTTTTTATTATAAACATTTTATTGATACAAAATTTGTTTAATCATATCAATTAAATTTTTAAAGTTAGTTTTAAGAAAAAATCGTACATTTTACTTAAGTAATTTGCCTATTCTACCCTAAATGCTGTTTAACCAATAATGATAACAATCTAAAAATTAACTGGAAAACAAGAAACAATTATATTATTGTACTGAAGTTATGAATTCATCACTACAGCCAACTTACAGGCAACTTAAAACACGCCACAATAAATTGTCTAAAAATTGTTGGAAATGTTGACCATTATCTTGTAGACACAAATTAATCCGTTGTTTCATATTATCAAATACTCTCCGCACTTATATTTTGTATTTCCTGTTGAATAGCTTGCTGTAATTCTTCTAGTGTGTGTAAATGGTTTCACATCGTTTTCGCTGTGTATTTGACCAGTCACAATGTATACACCATGATTACATTGTTCCTACTGCAATTTTAATCGTATTTTATTATTTGATTCTTACGATTTCTGAATGGCAAGCAGCTCCACCCAAATAGTTTGAATCTCCAGTAAGGAAAATGTGCGAGACGATACAGGGAGGTCGATGTGAAATTCCGCGAAACTAGAACGAGAAGGGATTCAGACTTTCACATTAGTAGCCGAAGCTTTGGAAAGCTGAATCTCTTCGACAATCATCGAAAATTTTTCAAATCGGCACGGTAACCAGCTTTCCAAACGGCTATATTCACGGAACAGAACACACCAGACGCAACGTCTTTGTTCGAAACCCAAAACGAATCATAAATCCACAGAGGAATCAGATACGGATCTGCATTACTCTGTGTTATATTCAACCTGTACGTACAAAAATATTTTCAATAAAACAAAAGTAATGCCCCATTCACAACGACAATTCCATGTAAAACAAACACAATATAGTAAATGTCGTCGAGTATGTACACCTTGCCACTTAACTAAACTAGGTAAACAAAATGAAGCTGCAGAAATTACAAGAAGGGTAAAACTAGGTTGGACGGCCTTTGAAAATCTAAGTTGGGTTCTAAGAAACGAGAGGGTGCCGATTAGTTTAAGATCGAAGGTACGCAACAGTTGAATTTTCCCCGTTATGACCTATGGCACGTAGACGATGGCACTTACGCTCAAAAGCGCTACGAAACACAACGTGCCATGGAAAGATCTATGCTCGGTGTAAGCTTAATATGCCGAATCAGAAATACAGAAATTAGACAACGCCAAACTTTCGCGAGGTTAAAGTGGAACTGGGTTGGACATGTCGCTGTCAAACCATCTAGTGAATGGGTGAGTCGCATTACGAGATGGCGACCAAGAACAACAAAAACAAGCGTTGGGCGACCACAGAAAAGGTGGCTTGACGACATCAAAAAATCGCTGGGAATACATGGCACCAAACAGCCCAAAATAGGACAATTTGGCAAAATCTAGGGGAGACCTATATCCAACGGTGAATGAAAGAAGGTTGAGAAGGAAGGACGTAAAAAATCCATAAACGCAATTGGAGCTAACATGGCAATCTAGCTGCTTGTAATTATGGCAAAGATAAGAAATATTCTTAACAGTATTTAAATGAGATAGATCGAATGTTTACTTACGGCTGTAAATTAAGTATCAATCAAAAGAAAACCAAAATTTTGGCATGTGAAGAGAAAGAACAACAACTAGAGACGCCCACTAACCTAGGACATACTCCATTGCAGCAAGTTAATACATTTTCATACTTAGGCCGTATCATAACATCAGATGACAGAAACAAAACAGAAATTCAATCGAGGATACAACAAACCAAAGGAGCTGTTCAGAAACTGGAAAGAAAACACTCGAATCATTTGAAATATGGAGATACAGAAGATTACTTAAAGTGAAGTAAACTGATCATACGCGTGTAACAAATGAGGAAGTCTTCAGGCAATCGGAAAAAGAAAGAAAACTGTGGAATATAACATAAGAGAGGAGTTGCCCAATAAGACACACACTTAGAAAAGAGAGAGTGTTAACAAATATAGAAAAATAGAGAGCAGTGGAAGGCTACGACTAACTAGCTAAACATGTTTATAGTGTTTTCACATATTAATTTTATTTAGATTTATTTAATAATTTTGTTAAAACTTTCTTAGGACAACTCTTTTCCTTAATTTCGTGAGATATTTGAAACTATCTAAAGTCATGTATTTTATTTTTTCTTGTAAACACTTCCTATTTATCTTTTCCATTTATGATTTACGGAGTTGAATTCCCTAACGTCGTTTAATAGCAACAAAGTTAGGGACGTTTTTCGCATTTCTCCAAGTCGTTTCTCTCATGTTGTCTTCCCGTCTGATTTTTCTTAGTGTATCTTTTTGATTCTATGTGGTTAAGATGCCTACACCATCGTTGTCGTTTCTTCTCTTTCTTTCACCACTGTCTCTTAGTCTATTTGGTTTGTGGTTTCGTCTCCGTCGATCTTTTGTACTACTATTCTATGCTATTCCATTTTTGCTGCAGCGATCCTTGATATCTGCTCGTCTGCGTGGTGTTTAGTTGTAATATTATTTATCTTACAGTAGCTACTTTTGATGTACTTTATGTAATCGTTTTCTGCTACTAATATTATGAATGTTCTATAACAGTTGATAGTTGGTACCGTTTTCGAACTTTATTATACCTATACAAAAGCTGCGGTAAAATAAAACCTTGTATATCACACGTTAGTGCCATTATACGCTCGTGAGAATTGCCGCACTCGCTCTGACGCGCTTGTGTGTCAAACAAAAAGCTCACTCGCGTACAATGACTTATTGCACTCACTTATAATGTACTATTTTTACACTGCTCATCGAAAGCGCCGCGCTGTGAATTTTTATTGAATATTTTAAATAAAGACGATAATAAATTTTAATTTACATCCCATCTAGATCTAATTAGTAGCGCAAAACTGTTTAATAAAAAACATATTAATTATGTCACTTGATTATTTTGCTTGTTTTACTAACTTTTTTATATGCTTTGCTTATAAGTTACTTCCGCTGGAATATTGTACTTACAATTTTAAAAATAGAAAAACTGGACATGTTATAACGTTATTTTGTTGTTGTAAACAAGCGATACTGTCAATTGAAAGTCGTGCCCGACCTTCAGCTTATCTTAGTTTTATTTCAGTAAAAGTATTTATTTATGATTACTGCCACAAACAGAGTCATTTCCGTTACTGATGTATTGCCACAATTTTTTAAATATTTCCGAAGTTAGTAATCCCTGCCAGAGCTGTGGTTACAAATATTTTATTTTCTCATGGTGATATCAGACGAGATAACAAGATGAAAATGTTTCGTACCTATGGCTGTGTTTGTTCTGTGAATTTGTTTAAAAAACTGATACATATATAAGTAGTTGAATCAGTAAACGTGAACTTTTAAAACTTTTGAATTTATAATAAATTTATAGTGATGGGCAATTGCAAGAAACTGATTCTCTGTCGACCCGGATAAACGGCGCGTAGTATTACTTACACATTTTACACCGGAAAAGGAAGCATTTTATCTAATAGTGCCCAGCTGTTGTAATTTACACACTCACCCCTCTTTTATCTATTATTATCAGGAAAGTTTTCACTGGTAGGTAATAGTAGACTTTAATCGGATCATTTCCTTTGTTACGGCAGGACCGTATCGAAAATTTAGAAAATACAAAAGACCTTTTGTTTTACAAACATGTCGTTTCGATGTCGATTTCTAGAGGTGAAGCTCTTAAAAAATAGCATAAATATCTAGTAATTATCAATTCATTTTTATTATAACGGCTTCTGGTAGTTCAAATTTCGGTAAATGTTGCTGATGGAACATCAAAGAAATATATGTGACATATCTGTGAAACATTGTAATGGTAAAAAATGTATTCTAGGATTTCGAAATTTTCTCTATAGAAGCCTCGGAGTTTCACGCTTGTAATACTTTAAATAATTGAAAATATTTCCCCTTTAACATAACCATAACAGTATTACATACAAGAACCGATAGGTATAACAAAATAATATTAGAAAAAAATCTTACCTTATGTAACAGCTCACGTAAATATAAAGTAAATCGCCAATCGCCACAAGTACAATATTATTTAATGGGCCGAAGGCGTTGTAATATGAAGGAGCATACCCCGATAGAGTTATTCGATGCAGTTAGGTTGCAGTAGGGTGATCGTATGTCGTTGGTAAAGGGCAAATATACCGAACCATAAGAGCACGAAAAATACATAAAAACCAAACCATGTATCCATTGATAACGATTATATTTAATATGTGAAGAATATCTCTCAACCAGGAAATAAATTAGTTGCTTACATACGTATGTAAAATATTGTGGTCAGAGGTTACGTCAATCTACGGCAATCTAATAAATTGAAAATATAACGCGATTTTGTAATAAAAAATATTACGATTATTAAGGTGTTTTGCAACTCTTTAACGACGTACTAGTAATTACTCAACTCATTAATAGTGTGGTAATTACACAAAGTTTACACAGTATGTGAGAATACTCAAAATATCGTTGTGAACGATATCAACAATAAGCGTCTGCTTTAGGATCAGTTAGTACGTTATTATTATTACAAACTAACTTACATATATGTTGTTAAACCAGGTAAAATTATCAAGTATTTAAGCTATTCTATCAGTGAGTTCAGACATTCATAGGATTGGTGATAATTAAACATTAATCAATACATTTAGTACAAGTTAGACAACATAACCTTCAAGATGGACGTCGCGTCGTCTTCAGAACCCAACGCAGCTGACCTGACGCAGGCAAGCAGATGAGAACCTCACCAAACGTGAAAAAGTATATCAGGAGTGCAGCTCATCATGAATTCACACGTACGATAAAGAGAAACGAAACTTTCGTTAAGTACTTATACGCTAGGTGATGCAACTGAACTCATTCCTTAGCTGGTGTTGGTGCAAATTAGTCGTAGATGTAACATTCAAATGCCCACTCTGCTATAGGGGCTATGCTTCTCATAGCAGCAATGAAAAGAGGCCATAGCATTTCGCTCAGAAAATGTCTGTACTGCCTCGTCATACTTGTTTATCAGCAACCTCGTGGCATGTCTTGGACACGAAATTCACTCCAAAAATTTGCCAATAACGCCAGAAAGACCGCCTTGAATTTGTCATATAGAAACGTTGCCTAACTAGGAAGGCATGGAATGGAATTTATGTCGTTAGAGCAAGGAGTTTTCTCTTAGTAGCATTATAAATCTGGTTAAAACGTACTTCGTCGTCCTCTGATTCCCAGTCTCCACTATTCTCTATCCTCCTAGAAATCTTCTTCTAAAACTCTCATTCCTTTTCTCAGATTTTACTAGGTCTCGCCCTTTTTCTTCTTTCCAACGGTGTCCAGATTAATGTGTTCAATGGTTCTTACTGTTTTTTCTTTCAGTGGCCATATTTCACTGATCCATGTAACGGCACCCTTACCTATACTATTGTAAATTCTATGCTTGTTGGATTGTGATGTTTCTCTCATAAGGTACTGTTTAAGTATGTAGAGTGATTGATTTTCTTCCTTGGCTATTTCATTTGCCATGTTACATGCCTAGATATTTGATTTATCACAGTGCCTGATTAGTTATATCTTTCTTTAGCACTAGATCTTGTTGTTGTCCACAACTACAGGTATATTATGTTCTTGACAGCGCATTGATACTGTCAATTTCCATATTACCATGACTTATGACTGACTACATTCTAGAATTAAGTTCAACATTATCCGAGTCAGTATCTAGTACTAAGTGTACCTGAAATTTCATTTTGCGTACGAACTTTTGTAGCTAATACACCATTAGAACTCTTCTCTATAACTTGTTCCAGCTAATTTAGCAGAAAACACACCATTTTGCTTTAATATCTAAAAATCATCATGCTACATGACGGTTAAGACTTCTTTCAAGCATATAGTATTAGCGCATGGAACTTGTCGTGGCAACTTTTAACGTTAATGATTCCATTATAAAAAGCCAGACTCTGCCCATACTAACCACACAATAACCAATAAAATCTTTGAAGTTGTTCCTTAGGTCGCTTGAAGTTGCAGTTGTTATGACGCCTATGCCGTATGGGGTCATTAAATTGTGGAATGTCTAATACAGCACATGTAAACACAATTGCTAATAGCAAGTAACCTCTACGTGCGCTAAAATAAGATGTTGACGAGGACATTCAGGAAGTTTCTTAATTACATTTATCGTAGTTGTGTATGTACTAATGAGTAATGAGTATTTCAGAATGCTTCGCAAAATAACAATTAACACGGGAACTGTTTAGGTTAACTGCCGTTTTCAAGAAATGAAATTGTATGATTTTATGACCACTCGATGCGGCTTAACAAATGTAAGGGAAGGGTTATATTCTCCCACAAAAGTTCTCTTTATATGCAAACTTTTCTTTTGTTTCATTTTTCGATGAACTAAAATCTATTATTTACACATTTCAAGGAAACATACTGATAATACTAAATGCTATACCGAAACGTCATGGGAAGAAATGGTTTTAATACTGAATTATCTCCCTTGATTTCTTATATCCGTTGTATGAGTGTAGTGATGAGTAATGAGTTGTGTAGATTATCTGTGCTGCGCTGAGCAAGTGGCTGCCATCTATCGCCTCAACGATCTGCCCTTTGGTTGCCGTCCCTCTATTTTGTTTCGAATAATATTATGCGCGTTAAATTGTAATGGTGTGAATCCTAGCCGTTTTTAGAAATTAATTTGGTATTTATTGCCAGCTAGCTCAAAGCAGTGAGATCGTATGTTATTTACCTCAGCTCGTGGTTAGGGTGTCTTCAAAAAATCTACCCAAATACAAAGCCAATTTCAATACACAGAAACTAACAACAAATTTATATTTCCTGTCAGAAACCACGCTAACTAATAATAGACCTAAATATTGAACCACGAAGCGAATAACTGTTTCCACTCCGCAGTTATATGAATAATAATGTCAATATGCGTGCAAAAATGTACAGCGACGCCTATAATTGGCCTAACGGCTGTTGGCTAAGTACAAAATAAAATTTAAAAAAATTAAAATAAAAAAGACAATGAATAAATGATATTCCAACGTCACGGCGCTGTTTCTAGCGACGCCTTTGTGCTGCGCATATGCTCATACGCAGTGCGCATCGAACATTAGAAAGCGGCCTTTTTCGCTGTCACTCACGAATTACCAAATATGGTATTAAAGCACCTATCTGCTGTGATGGTGATGACCAAATCGCTAAACTGTAATGTCTAAAAGACTTCGGTACTTTCCACGAAGTTAACAGTAGCGTGACTTCTCTGCTCTATAGTTCCCCAAGAAGTGCTGGAACTTTTGTTTTAAGCTGGAGCACCTTCAAAACTAGTTCGCCCGGCGCGGTATCCCCACACACATTGGCGCGCGCTTAAACTAATAATAAACATAAAATAACAAACAATACAGAACACTCAAGTATGAATCAATTGCACGTATATTGAAATTCTACTTTAAACATGCTCAAGCTTCCGTTACAAGTATGAGTGGGCTATACTGTTACTTGTCGTTTCTCAATCTCGAGTAATTCTCATTTTGACGTATTGGTTTGCCTGTAAGTTCACAATTTTAAAGCGTCAGTCCTTGTCATTTGTAATTTTTTATTGTTGCAAGTTGCTATCTGGATTACTACTGTACTAGCCTTGTTATAGTCATATCTTTCCATATCTTCGTCAGTTTGTGGCTGCTGTTCATGCTACTGCCACACGTCTTTTAGTTATTGAATCGCACTCTGCTGTGTTGGATATTCTCCCTAGAACCAACGCTACCGTTTCAATGTTGTCAGTAGTTCTATCTACGATTATTATTTTGGCCTTAGCTTTGTTTACCTTCAGTCCATGCGCTTTGTGCGCCTGCTATTAATCTGACCATGTGGTTTAAACTCTACTTCCCGAAAAGATGTTACGAGAGTGTCATCCGGAAAGTATAGGGACGCTAGGGCGTCGCTTGACTGAAAAAAAAATGCGAGAATTCGCTCAAGGGACGTTTTGAATGCTCGAAAAGCTACGCACTCCAGTGTTATCTAAGAAGTTCTCCACGGAAAATACACGTTACTGTTTGCCACAAGTTCTTTCTCAATCCGTATTAATCTTTAGAACTTGAAAGAGGGGGCGAAATTGTCACGATACTTCTTAGGGATGATGCGTGTCCCAGTCCTTCGCCAACGGGAACTTACTTTTGTTGGTTTTCGACACGCTACTGCCAACGACCTATCTATTGGGTAACTTCCAACAAGCAAAATGACATGGACGTAATAAAGTAAATATTGACTCGTAGAGAACATGAACGTGTACATAATCTGTCTATAATAATTTTATCCAGCCAATGCCGGAGTATCTAATTATTAACAATGTAAGCACGAAATGCCTAGAAGAAGTTACTGTTCAGAAACACACGTCGTAAATTCACTTTCCGCGGCATATGTATAATTTAAGCAATTACAATACAACTACCTTGAGCTGGTGGCAGGATGTTCCTGGTTAATTACAAAAATTACTCTTGCTACATGCGGCGTTGTTCGTACATCTCGACGATGGGAGATGAATGACCTTTAAGGATATTTTTAAGAAAAAACAGCGATGCTGCATGGACGCTGAATTGTCTCCAAAAGCGGGCACGGAGAAAGACAGCTAGCTGCTATATCCACAAAATGTGATTTGAAGGGTAGTAATTTAATTAACGGCACTTCTTGCGAGATTCACTCTTAATTATTCGTAATTATTACGGAGCCTCCAAGGTTAATCCGGCTGTTAGCCGTAATTGAAGAATGGCTTCACGATAAAGGAGGCTTCCAATTTTTACGCAACCGCTGCGCCACGCATAACTTGTCCAGTCGAATATCGCTGGCGCAATGTCAAGATCATGCTGCTAAGTGCTAAGGATACATTTTCCCTCGCGCGGGATGTCTTTGACAGAAGCTACTTCCCCACGAAGCTATTATGCAAACGTTCTTGATGACAGCGTAAGCGGCCCGCATATTTGCATGGTGCTTTCCCGAGTCCAACTCGGTGGCCTCACGGCGCCCCTCTTTTGGGTTGCATCGTGCATCGATGTTTATAAAACTATATAGACAGCGGCGGCTTAGCCCGAAATGAACGAAAACTAACTAATTTCCACAAGCGGCGTTAAAATAGAAATTAATCTAATATAGTCTCCGTCGGTGTCGCGTCGTGTCGAGTTCATTGTGGTTTGATTGCCCGTGGCGGTTACTTTCTTTTCACCTAGATTAAGGATTCCAAGTCGTTATTTAGATACCCTATAATTCTATGAGAGTAATTATTATTTTGTCTATTGTCCACCATGGTGTTGACATCTTCCATCAGAATCTAACATTTCCTTGTTGAGGCTGTTGTTAAACTGTTCTATACATCTTGTCAATTTCCTCTATGTAAGTGATTTATCATTTTAGATATTCCCTACATTGGTGAAATTTTCCATCAGTATCAGCTTTGTTACGTATGTTAAACTATTCTGCACGTATTCCCGATTTCTTCGTCCTTTGCATCTGTAGTTACTCTACTCTCAGTATAAGTTTGTGTGTGGAATGGAAGAATGGTGAATGACCGAGTCAACATCATTGACGAATGACGAACCATTAAAATTTCAACAGTTGGTTCCTTTTAATTCTATTCTAAACTTACTACCACACTAGCGTAAAGAAACTTCCCTGGTATAATATGTGTGTAGTATTACTGATGTGTTGGCACCCATTTCAGAAACGTCTTCGACCATCTTGTGCTTTTCATTCGGTTGGTGTGTCTGCACTTTATTTTTATCATATTTCTTTTCAAAACTGTAACAAAAGCAAATAACTAATTCAGAGGATCGGTTCAGAAGTTCTTTCTCATTTTTTTGTAATTCTTACAAGAATGAAGGAATTGGCCATGAGCCATGGACACATATAATCAGACTATATAGTGTATAGTCCCGATCGAAACGGTGCGATGTAAGCTGCTGCATGCAACATTAGCATGGCCAAGGGCTGCCTCGTAGCATTTCCAAGGAGCAAGTCATGTAATCCAAGCAGTTTATTAACATTAAGTGTATGACGGCTCTCATTTGCCCATAAAGCGGAATGCGTGACATAAAATTTAAAATAGCAACGCCGCCCTGCGCTCGCATAAGCGAATTTATGGTGCACCAGACTGCAGGCTGCACTTCCCACGGCTCGAACACAAAGCAATTCTGCAAACCGACCGTGGAAGTAAGATATCGCGAGTACGAAGGCGGCTGTGACGGGCCATCCATTACCACCACACCTAGCGCCACCACACGCAAATTGAAATTGCGCCGCCCCTCCTTAAGACGGCCCTTGCAGCTCGCATCTCGGGCACACCTCGCGTTTCGCTTCCTACGTTGACATGAAAAAAAATCAAACTTGACACAGCATTGGAAATAAATGAAGCTTATGTCGGATCAGACGTAGTTATTAATGTCAAATCCGTCAAGGTGGCTAATCATTTCTGACAATATGGCATAATGGTAAAAGTAAGCGTGCTTTTCAATAGTAATATAACAAGGGCGAGACATACTTACCGATAATTTTGCACACGCCAAGGGTTGAGTGCTGGTTGCAATGAAAACTGTCCCGAGGGTAGTTTTCTAAGGGCAACCAGCACGATTACTCTTGGCACATGCAAAATTATATGTAAGTGTGTTGCCCGCGTTTATATTTTGAAGATTATTACACAAAACCCGTATACGAATTATGATTTAAAATTAATCTAATTATGACACCATCCACGGGGTCGGTAATCATCCCTAGGGAGCTTATCGCTTGGTAAGCAACTCACGGGCGCTTATCAGCTAATCAGTTCGGGATTGGTCTATTTAAAAAAAATGCATGATTCTCATTGGATGATATCAGTCATGTGACAGTTGGGTGTAATAATCGTTCCAATAATATTTCAATCAAATCTGCACCGCCCGTTTCGTTAGTATATCTGAGCTGAACTTGCAAAGCGATGGGTTACTTCCATTTTGAACTACTTTTTAAATTTTATAAGGGTCATCAACAATTATTGCAATAGCCATCTTACTCTGTAATTCCAAATTTCATATTTCATGCATCAATACCATAAAATCGGTGGTCTTTCTTTGTATTGTAATATGACCCTCGCTTAAAATGGGGTTTTAAATAAAATATAAAATTTATAATTAGGGCAAATGATACACTTCACGAAATGAAAGTTTCAATTGAGAATTGCCTGCCAAACTCAGGGCAAATTAAAAGAATGTAATAATAATTACCAAAAATAAACTTTTCGGCAAAGGTCTATTCTTGACGTACTCCAGTTTCTGCGAGGCTACTGCTCCTAGTTTTTATGGAATCCTACCTTTTTTGAAGAGGTGTTCCGCTGGTGGTTGGCACACTGGAAGGACGCCACGGCAAATACTAGCTTGGAAATAGCTTGCTGGTTCTAATTGTTCTACGCAGGGATAGCTGTAGGCCTCCTCTCCATGTAGCACAAAAAGATCTACCACACGATGTCTGGAACTACCCCAAAATCTTCACCGACGTAGGCCATCACTCAACGACGCACCAGGTGAAAACGTACTGGCCTAATTACACTATCTTTGGAGCTCCTATACTTGGGAAAATTACACCCACAGATGCGCGGCAACTTGATGAATAACTTTACACAAAACTGGCTTCACAAATGACTTTTTATTCACAATTTAATACAATAAATGTGGAGCCCAATTTGCCCTCAACCTGTAAAATTTAAACTTGTTTGATTCCTTATTGACAATTGACTGTCTCGTAACTAAGCAACTAGATTTAAAATTGTTTAAAAGAAATTAGGTTTGATTACATGTTTGAACCTATCGACTACAGTTTTGATGTCATGTTTGCATTTTCACTAAATTCTTCTTTTCTTGGGATAAATGTCACCACACTTTGCTCTGCTTTTAATTTCACTTTGGTTGATAATGCACTGATACACTTGAATTCTTTTAGCACCTCACTAATTGTCTTTCGATCGGTTGCCTTACATTTTTCCATTCTCAATTGCAATTATTGTTTTGAGAGCACTGTTTTTCGTTTACCTTTCAGTTAACTTGCCGTTTGTTAGGTTATAAACTTTTAATACATAACGCTCATACAATTTCTGTACTTAACAAATCATTCTGTATCATTTCAATCAGATTATGTTTGACGTTACTAAGCTCAAATCTGTCAGTTACAAATTAAATTGCATTGACCCTTCGGAACATTTATCATATCTAAAACTCTGAACGTAACCCTTCTGAAACATGCCTTATCTCATGCTAACTTTTATACCTCAAATTATTAGTTACTGCTGCTCACATCAAATTCACTTATTAATGTAAAGTACTGATTATCTTGCAATAAATAAAATATTCAATTCTGTGTTCATTTTGACCTTATTTATTCTGTTACTTAGGCAATCAGAATTGCTGTGGGCAGTAAACCATTACAGTATGTATGTATCTTTTTTCGCTATCTCCTCCGAAGATACTGGACCGATTAAATTGTATGATAGCTTAATATTTTTCTAATTTTTAGACTTAGATGGCAGGCCGGTTTTTTATTTTCAAAAAATGTACGAAAAAGTAAAGTGAAATTAAATTATATTTAATTTAATTAAATCGTGTAATTAGCGAAGCGAAGCGTAGCTCGGGTGATTCACTAGTTCATTCATAATCATAACCTCTCTTACTTTTTCGAGTGTCGAGGTGCATTCATTCTATTACGAAATCCTACAAGCGACTGGTGGAAGTCGTATTTACATAGGCATATTAATTATTTATCTCGCAATGGTAGGTACCTACCTCTAAACACCAAATAGTTGCAGCTTTTTCCTCAACGGTAAAAGCTTTCCGCTTTGACATGGCTTTTTTTATGTGCTGAAAGTTCGAGGATGCATTAACAACTAAACACTAAATCGAAATACCATACTATCACGCTTCTTTACAGTTTACGTAAAATTGGACAATTCTCTGGGAGCTTTCTGGAATTTTTCGACCCCACATGTTTATATACGGTAAATTGTACTAAATGTTAGAACGGTTTTCGGTCGCTATATTAGTTCGGTCGCAATATCCGATGTCGCGCTTTGGTGTCTGTCAAACACCAATCGGTGACCTTGAAGTTAATCAACAATGTCTTAAGAAATCTTAGAAATACAATCGCGTTTCCCTACATCAATGGTATAATATACCATGTAAAATAACGAGACAAGGTCTCTTACAATTGAAAAGCGTTTTAGACGTTTTTCGAGAAAACAAGCTAACCTTGAAATTAAGCAAACGCTCATTTTTCGAAACTCATATAGAATATTTGGACCGAGAAATAGTGCAGAAGGAGTTAGGGCAAGAACCCGTAAGATTGAGGCGGTAGTGGCTATGAAAACTCCAACAACCGTAAAAGAAGTTCGCCAGTTATTGGATGGGCTGGTTGGATATTTTCGGAAGTTTGTCAAGGATCATGTCAGAATAGTTGAACCATTAATTCGATTAACAAAAAAGAGTTGCGCCTGGCAGTGGACTGGAGAACAAAGTAAAACAGTGAACAAAATTAAAACAATATTGACAACGAAACCCGTACTGGCCATATTCGATACTGAGTTGCCAACCGAGTTGCATACTGATAGAGTTTGGTGCTATGCTTGTACAGATTAAAAATGGAAAACCTTGTGTAGTCGCCTATTACAGCAAGCAAACCTCTTCTGAACAGAACCGATACCATTCATACGAATTAGAAACCCTTGCGGTAGTCTTGTCACTACTACGGTTCAGTGGGGTTAGAACTAAGGTTGTAACAGACTGCAACGCGCTGAGAACCGCCTTTAGTAAAAAGGATGTATTACCTCGAGTTGCAAGATGTGACTGTTGAGATGGATCTAAAGATAAATATATATCAGGCTCAATCACAAGTTGTGACTGTTGAGATGGATCTAAAGATAAATATATATCAGGCTCAATCACAAGGTGTTAGTGTTGAGATGGATACAATGATAAATAAGTATCAGACTTAATCACAAGGTGTGACTGTTAATATGCATATAAAGATAAAGATAGGCTGAATCACCAAGTGTGACTGTTGAGATGGATATAATGTCAAAGTATAGTTCAAAACCAATTATGTAAATGACTGAAAATGATTCGTTCAGTAGGTTAGTGATCACTCCAGTCTCAAGGATGGACCGGCAACTGCAGGATGGGCGAATAAAGGGAAGCCCCGAAGGCGGTAGTCCTGGGATTCCCATCTGGAAGCGCTCGTCGTGGTCCAGGACGAGAGGAGGGCAGTTACTGACCGTTCATGTGGCAGCATAGATGTGTCATGCAATGTATCAGTACACATATCTTGAATATATTATTTATATACGTTTAATTAAATTTGATTCTAACAAAAAGCAACAAAAATATATCATCAGATCAATACAACATTAATAAATAAAAGTAACTGGGAAAAGAAACAAAACTGCACTTGTACAAATCAGTATATGTACCAAGCGGAAACTTGGCTAATGCAAGAGAAACACAAGAGTATAGTGACGGCTGCAGAAATGTGATATTTAAGACGAGTGGTAGGCAGGACTAAAAGATATAGAGTTAGAAATATAACCACAAGGGAAGAACTAGAGGTAGAGCCAATAGTGGAAACTATTCAAAAAAGACAGCTGCAATGGTACGGGCATGTGATGCGAATGGAAGAAAAGAGACTCCCAAAGAGGATGATGGAAGGGAAAAAAGGAAGGGGGAGACCGAGAATAAAGTGGATAGACAACATCAAAAATATGGAACAGCAGAGATGAATGAATATCGAAGAAGTAAAGAGGAAAGGGATACCAAAAATCGATCGAGGACCCGATACCTTAAGGTATAAGGGAATAGGAAAAGAAGAAGATAACCAAAAATGTATCTATGGTATATTTCGATTTTATAAGTTACAAAAATAGATTTTTTTGCTATTTTACCATTTAAAAAACGAAGTTGTCTCTACTTGTAACAGTTTTACCGGAAACTATATTAAATTAGCTTTTGACGTACTGGAAATTCACGTACTATTGAATTTTTTAAAGATTATTTTAATAGATCGAATGAAAACTGAGTTAAAATCGTGCACGACTCGTCCGGGACACTATCTACATCAGGGGTGAGCAACCTTTTTTTACAACGGGCCAGCTACTAATTTAAAAATGTTGCTCGGGCCGCATGTAAAAAACGTATGATAATACCAACACTGAATGATGAACTCAAATTATCTCTTTATTAACAAAATAAACCTAGTGTAAAAAATACAGAAATAAAACACTAATTAATAGAATAACTATTAAAAAAACTGCGAAAGATATATGTGGAAAAAGATTAAATAATGAGAAATAGGGTACAATGAGGTTACGGAACACTGTAGAAATTTTTAAAAGTCAAAATGTAAATCTTTGAAAGGCCGCAGGAGAAAGTGTGGTGGGCCGCGGGTTGCTCATCCCTGATCTACATAATCAGCAACAGCTTACACAAATATGTAGTACATTAGGAAATTACTAACTTTATTAATTGTACAACTTATTGCATATTGTGGTGGTTGCATATCAAGACACATGGTTTGTTTGTGAAAATCAATCCTTAGGTAGAACATCATTTATCGAATGATAAAAATACTTAATTATTATTAAAAATACCAAGATTAATTTAAATATAAATAGGAACACTATAATTACTCAAAGGTTTATTTAGTAAATTTGCGGATTAAAATTCAAATCCAGTCGAACAATTCAAATTAAGAAACAGAAACATGATTTAAATATTGCTTGAATTAAGGTGGAAAACTAACGTCGAATAATTATTTGAAGAAGTCATTCAGTATGTCAGGGATAAATAAATATATTAGTATGTAATCCACGAGTGTTAAATTTAAAAAAACTGCATGAAATATATTACTATGGAAAAATTATTATTAAAATAATAACGATTTTTTTATTCTAAACATATAAACCTATTTTGTGAAAGTTTAAAATTTTAAAATAAAAACCCTTTTATGAAATGATTTTTATTAAGCTAATTGGTTAATTGGCTAATTGAGTGTGACAAGGAAGACGTAAACAAAATGGGTAGCAGGAGAAAGATATAATGTAATCATAGCTAGGTAATTTTTTAAACTAAAATTAAGTCAATGAAACAAACACGTCTGTCAAATCTTTTATCTGTCATTAAGAGTATAAAGTAAGGTTGAAATCTACTATTGTTTACTATTCACATAATTATTTTAATTATTTAAACTTCACCTTATACTCTTAATGACAGATAAAATATTTGACAGAAGTGTTTGTTTCATTGCCATGTTACATTCTATCTTTGTCCTGCTACTCATTTTGTTTATGTCTGCCTTATCGTACTCATTAATTTCCTATGTTCAAAACGGATTTCGGACAATCTGTATAAAAGGGAATACATAATAACAAATCAACGAGACGGAGAAAAAGTGAATTAAAAATAGAAGACATAATGAATTTATGAGGAAGGAAGTGTATGGTAGGAGTACAATAAGAAGTTAAACTGCGGTAATCTACAAAATAGTCTTTTTTGAATTGGGTGCTGTACGGAGTTTATTGTTCGTTGGTTGCATCATGTGAATTATATAAAAGGCAATTCATTTATTGGTAGCGGACCTTGTCAAGCTTCTTGTTGGAGTGGACATCTTGTGAATTGGATAAAAAGCGTTTCAGTTACTGGTAGTAGACCTCATCGGGCTTCTCATTGGAGGTTGTGGATATCTTGTGAGATTTGGAAAAGAGGCATTGCGGCCACTGTTACTGGTGGTTGATGCGCAATTGGAAGTTAGATTTTTACTGTTGACCGGGAGCTTGCAGTAAAGATGCTCTACTTGCATGGGTGTCTCAGAACTTTTGTAAGCAGACGGAATACGGTTGGTTCAGTGAAGAGACAGATTGAAGTGCTTGGAGAGGTGGCTACTGCGGGTATTTGTTGAAGGAGCTTAAAGTAAAAAGTTATAATAAAGTGAATAAGATAATTAAAAGGAACTACTTACATTTTTCATGTTTATCAAATCATAATAATTGTAGCAAATATGCTTTCGACTGACTTTCCACTTTCATAGTTTTGACGTTGATAGTTATAAAGCTGTCATATAATTTTTGAAGTAAATTTTGATTGTACAAAACGACTTTTCAAGTGTAATAATTTTTGATAATGCATGAACCTAACCTGAGTTTAGAGTGATTATTCTGCTGGCGCTAGAAATATTTAATAAAACCAATAATCAATAATTTTATATTAAAGGGCATATATTTTACTTAAATTAATCTAAAACAACATTTATTATAATCTAAAAATTAAAATCACGGCTTAGGTATAGTCTTTAATCTACCCGAGCTGGTTAAATTAAATAAACTAGATAGCATCAGTAAAGTCAAAGTAAAAGGGGTATAGCAATATAGATATTATTGGAGTTTCTCACAGAATATCGTTGACCCTCATATGTGTAAAACGAACTGTCTAAAACTATTAAACCTCCAAAAACGAGAAATTTATGAAGCTGCGACCTAATAGTGCTCACGGCTTCCGCCTTCGCAATTATTCAAATTTTGACCTCGTTACGTCATTGAAATACTCTGCTATTTATACTTGAAAATTATAATTTCGTTTGGGCCCTGAGGCTAAAAATACCGGCGCAGACTTTCGGTAGGATGAGAGTGTAATCGAAAACAAACAGTAAATACTGTTATCGGGATCTGGTGCTGATCGGCAGCGCCTTAATCGACCGTAACATAACAAAACCTCGGGCTGGAATTCAATAAACCACGAAAACGATCCTGGATGTTGTAGTTATCGTTATGTAATTAGATACAATGCAATGACCTTACAGTAATTCATGCATTTGTTCATGTGGTGAAGCAATAGAGACGTCTAAAGATTAATGTCTTCCTCTGCTCCCTTCAACGGGCTTTGTTCTGTTACGTCACAAGGTTTTTTAACAACAGGCAACAGTTGCGTTAAATATATTTTTTTTGCCAAGTCAGAGAAAATACAGGTTGCTTTGTTGGTTTTGTGTGGAATC
Organism: Agriotes lineatus; assembly: GCA_940337035.1. NCBI lineage: Eukaryota > Metazoa > Arthropoda > Insecta > Coleoptera > Elateridae > Agriotes > Agriotes lineatus. The sequence continues at coordinate 225,067 of CALNHX010000232.1, forward strand.
TATAGCAGCAACTCGCCAGTGCATACGGTACAACTCAAAATAATTATAATTAATTGAAGGTAGCTATTTCTACGTTTGAGAAAAAGTAGCATACTTTATTCGGAGCTAAAACACTTTTCATGACTAATCTGTAGTTCTGGGACTCACTTCGTTCGTCGTCATTAGCTCATAAAATAATATACGATTCCTTGTGAATATTTTAATATATTGTAAGAACTATATTTGTTTTTTAAGTATAAGTCAAACTTCAAATTTAATTCTAATAAGTAGCCAGCGTGCCCGAGCTGTTAGGGAGCTCACGCTGCGGTGCCACGGTACGGGGTTCAATACCCACATCTGGTAACTGACGGGCGGCCCACCCAGTCGCTATAAAAATGTTGGGTACCAAAACCACATCGTGGAAAATAAGGCAGTCGTCGAAGGCGTGATGCCAACCACATCACCCAGTACGCCGTTAACGTGTGCCAGATTGACTGGGTTCGGAAAGAGATATTTCGGCAACCCTGACTCGCCTTCTCTCAGGCCATGTTCCTATATGGAATGGAGTGTTCGAACTTTAATTGATTTATAAAAAAGACGCGCTAACTGTAAAAATAAATAGATATAATTACATACGAGACGATTACCGACGTAGTCGAATATGCGCTAAAGAGAATCACAATTCACACCTGTTAAAATCTAACTGCGGTAGCAATGTACGAGGGGCGTTCAAAGTGTGTTGCAGTTTGGGGGTATCTAGTAAAGTTTAAATTTTCGTGCCAATATTGTTTGTGACATTAGATCTACTTACCCTTGATTTCAAAAATTGGTTGTCCTATCTGCTTTTGTTTTCCTTCTGTCAGTTGTGAAATATAGCTGAGTGTAATTTGAAGAAGTTCGAGTATCGAAGCATCATCAAGTTCCTTGTGTAAAGAGTGTATAAATGCAAATGAAATTTTTGACCGCTTATCGAAAATGTACGCCTTCGTATACTACGATCATTAGGTGGTTGAAAGAATTCAAACACGACCGACAGAGCATTGAAGATTATTCAAAGTGTGGAAGATCAAAAACTGCAACCGATGATGAACATGTGGCTCAAGTTGAATCCCTGCTACTCGCAAATAGGCGTAAAAAAGATATCAGAAATTGCCCAAGAGATTGATGTTTCACAAGGAAGTGTTGACAACATCATTCCGCTCTGCACATGTCGCAAGTGTCAGCCAGGTGGGTGCCCAGAAAACTTTGTATTCAGGATAAGCACTGCAGAATGGAGCATCGCGCGAGCTCCTCGGCCTCTTTAATTCCAATCTAGATGACCTTATGGCTTGACTTGAGATGAAACATGGCTTTACCACTGCCCCGAAACGAAGCAAGAGTCGATGCAATGGTGTAATCTCCAGTTCCGAAAATTTCAAGACAGGGGCCTCTGCTGAGAAGATCATGGTGTCTGTTTTTTGGATTGCCAAGGGCTGCTTTTAATCGATTATATGCCACAAAAAAACTACAATTAATGTAAAATATTATGCACAACTAATTAAAGAAAAGAGAGGTGGAAAACTGCCCAAGGAGGTTTTCCTACGGCATGACAATGTTCCAGTCCACAAGACCGGAGCTGCACAGGCTGCCCCGAAGGATTACGGGTTCAAACAACTTAACCATCCACCTTACAGCCCGGATCTGGCTCCTAACGACTTGTACTTATTCCAAAACTTCTAGAAGTATATTCGGGGGCGCCGGTTTTCGCCCACGAATGTCTTAAAGAGGAGACGGAAGCGTGGTTTGCACTTGCAAGAGGAAACGTTTTATTTTATTGCGTCGCTGAAGTAGAAGTGGGGCAAATGTATTGAACTTGAATGTTTTAAATGCAGGACAAGATGTGTGGTTGTACCCACAATACTAGTAATACTGTCCATAGTTTACCCCAGTTCACACAGTCGAAAGGTTTGTTATAATCTAGGAAGCATAGATAAGTAGGCACTCTAAACTCTCTCGTTTCCTTGGTTATCTGTCAGACATTATAAATGTACGCTCTAGTTTTCTTTTCGCTCATAGACCCCGCCTGTTTTGGTGTATCTGCCAGTCCAAATAGCTCTTTAGAGGATCATAAGAAGAGCATGAGCGCTATCGTGCTAATATGTGAGATAAGGGCGATGATTCTATGGTAATATTTCTACACAAATTTCTTCTTCTCCTATGATTCTTTTTAGTTTTAGCTCTCGTATAAAGTGTTCTACTTCATTTTGCAAAATACCAGGTTCTTACTGTACTGATTTTAGCGGGAGGATGGTTCGGTTGTCCGGTCATTGTCTTCATCCGCACAGAGATTATCGCAGTATTTCCACCGTCCTCTATATTGACGATTCCATAATTTAGGATTCAATGCTTTCGTCGCCAACTGGCTGAAGAAAGAATCGTGTATTTCACTGGTGTAGGAGGATCTTTCTACTTCTTAACGCGATTCGTTTCGATTTTTGTCTCCCCTGCAGTCTTTGTACTTCGCTACTCACGACTGTAACTCATCAAGTTTTTGTTTTTAGTACCCACTTTAGATTGGTTGTCTCTCATTATTTGTTCTTTAGTGTCAACAGTTCCAGAGTTATTCGACATTCATACCTATAATTTCCATGTTGGTGTCCAGGTTTTGTTTGTGTTGGTCTATAAGTCGAAATTTCAGAGCCTCTTTGCATATATTAATATAATTTAATCGTAATTGATGTATGAATTCTATTTTTGAGTTAGGTAGTTGGCTTTTACTGCTCCAACAGCACTGGTTGACAAATCACGTCCTCGATTTTACCGATTGTCAAGTTATTAGAAGTACGCATTCTAATGGACTTCCGAGGTGTCACAGCAGGATCATGCCTAAGTCTTCTGAATACAAAGGGGTGCATGCAAAAAGTGGAGTAATTACGCCTGAATACAAAGGGCTCCATGCAGAAAATGCAGTAATTACCTGCGAGATGCAACAGATCCAACTCTATGGCACGCAACTGCACTTACACCCTTTTTGATACTAAAGGCGATTTCGGGCTCCGACCATATCCCAAAGTGGCCGCCGGTGGACTCAAGGCGAGTAATAAAGATTGACGTAACTGGCCGGGAGATCCGCAATAAAATGCAAATTTTCTAGACGCAGGACAATAGTGCATTTAGCTCATGAATACTATTAAACCTTTCGGCAGCCGTTAAATCATAAAACTCTTTCATTTGTGTAAACGGGCGTAGTCATCCATTGCGTATTGAGCATTCTGTCTGCATTCTTTGCGCATTTGGAAAGGACTTGATCAGATTCCGCTTCACTCCTTCGGTTGACCAAATTTTTGTTGTCCACATCGGTTATCATTTAAGGTAACCTACAAAATCAAAACTATGTCTACCACATAAAAAAACAAACTGTGGAAAACGGCTTCCACAAAATGTTACGTTACATAAGAATGACAACGTTTCCAATTTTATATGCGGAAACGAAATCTAGGTCCTAGGACGATCCTAAGATCACTAGCGCGGTATACGAGAGAAGATAGGAAAAGCAACGTGGGGATCAGGCAGGAACCAGGAACTCGACATCTACAATGTAAGTTGAAATATTAAATAAACAATTCACACTGTAATGCAGAGATAACGATAGGATGAGGGACTCCAAACTTCCCAAAATATATTTCAAATATGTCATGTGATTATAGTTTTTTAAAGCCTCGACTAGTCAGTTTTACAAGCAATGGGACTCAAATCCGCAGCTGAATGGGTTAATCTTCAACTAACAATTTTCTCTTGTAGTTAAAGACTGAATTACTTTTAAAATAAAATAACTATTTGACTTTATGAATCAAATATACGTTTTAGGTACTTCACAAAATTAAATTCATACTTTCAGTTTGTTAGTAGCACATTGAAGTTTGATCTGACATTACAAAATAAAATACATATTGGCAAAAACAATTTAATCGAATATTAAATATGTCCAAACTTGATCGAAATGAAATTTCTAAAAATGACCTAATTCCAAGAAGTAAATTTCAAAATATAATAGTCGAAAAATGTCGAGTGCTCGAATCACTATCAAATTTAGAAAATTAATACTTCTAAATTAATTTCTAAATATAATTACCATTATCTTATTGATTTGCTGCACCAAACTTGCTATATAACTTCTTAGTATTTCGTAAGAAATGGTCACTAACCTTCTGATTGTATATCTTGTACCTGAATACTCTATATCAGCTCCTAACTGGATAAATTCTAGTCAGCAAACACCTCCTTGTGTGGTTCCCGACCAAATCAAAGCTCGTTGTAGCTCTTTGAAAAATCTATTATGTGGATAGACAGTTCAACAGCATACCACAACACTCACTTTCACTGGTTTTACTGACTTCGTAGTAATATAGGTACCACGTTAAATAGAATCAAACAATCTTGAATTTTATATTTGAATAATATTTGTGACTTAAAGTTAAATTTGATTGTAGAGAATACTATATTGCTACTACTTTTTCACCATTAATGGGAATTTAACCCTTAACGTCACCATTTCTCGTAGATTATCAATTCAAGTTATTTTTTATTACTCAATATAAACAACCTTCTGGTTGCTCTTATAACAACCACCAGTTAAAACAAACAACTGTTACATCAAATGCTACCCATTAGATATCTCGATATTATTTAAATTCATACGGTATGCTGCATTACAAAGCCTGAGTAGAGTTGAAAAGACTAATAGAATAATACCGATATCGTAACGGATACAAAATCCAAAATATGAATGGAAAAGAAGAAGAAAATTGTACATTATGTACATCAGGGCGATACAAAATCCAAAAACCAGATTCAGTTGCCTGAGCTTCAATTGATTAATTAATGGCGACTAAGTGCACAACCGAGCTTTATTCTTTTAAATTCAAACTTAAGTTGTAGGTAGGCACGATAAGTATTATTCTATATACATTTTATTTCATATAGATAATAAAATATGTTCTTTAATATCCACCAACATGGTTTCTATCTTTTACGTTGCAATTTTCACGTAAGAGTACGAGCCTGACCAGGTAAAAATACAACACAAAATACAAATAAAAAAGTTAACGTGATCCCTCTGATATTATTTAATGCAAATAAAACATAGATAGCTTCTGAAATGCCAAAATAAAATGTATGATTGGGTAAAATGTATTTTGGGTTGTATTTTTACCTGGTCCGGCTCGTACTCTTATGTGAATGACTCTGGATATACATATTTCGAAGTCAAGACATTAGTGAAGAGTGCCAAACCCAAGAAATTGGTAGGTGGACAGGAGCTAGAACAGCCAGAAGAAGAAATTGGAAAGATCGTGTAAGTAGAATGGGCGAGGAGAAAAACCCTTCACTAAACGACTACCAGGAGGGCCACATAAAGGGTACGACAGACTGATGTTGTGAGCTCAAGATAATGTTAATCGAACCGAAGGCGAAATTAAATTATCAGGACCCGCTCTTAAGATAGGAAGAAGATAATTTGCATTTTTCTGTACCATTCAAACAAATGTAAAATCGAATGCGCTATTTCCCAATAAAAATTCCATAGATCCGTGGAATTTTAATTGGTTTTATTTACCGATTATACCGCTGTGCTTCTAAAAAATCTTAAATTTTTTCGCATCTGTTGGCCCATTCCATTCCACCAACGCATTTTTACGCCACAGCTCTTCGGCTAGTACTACACGACGGGTATTAACGACCAGGAACGGCCTCGCAGCGGTCAGTTGTATGTTTTGTATTAAAATTAGACGTTCGACGGTGCGCCCACGCAAGGGCGGCCTCCCGAAAATAATTTGGGTTAGTAGCCACAACACCCCGTAGCGTTTCGATCGTAGACTAAACTTCACGTAAGGGGCCCTGGTCGAATTTTTATTTTTTCGACATCTTCTGAGAACGATTCGAATTGATTAAAATAATTTGCTTTACAAAGACGCCGCTCCAGGAAGAGGGCTGATAGCCCCAGTGGGCGTTAAGTAACTGCAACAATCATCCGAGTATTCCTCTGCTGTGATTGCTAGGTCCGGCTGATAATGACCCTGTTCTTGAATTATTGCCCCGCAGAGGATTGAATTCACTAAACAGCAGGTCTGGCGCTTCCACAGCTTTGGTGTTGTTTAATAATAGCTTCTCTGGGAAGAGCTGCGCTGGTGTAGTGCGCTTATCTGTCCATAGATAAAACCTGGCTTTGTTTCTGTTCAAAAATAATTGAAGTCGATGACATTTTAAAATAATTTTCATCTTTGGGTTGATCCGTTTTGCAACTGGTTGCCCACTTCTAAGCGCCATCTTTCTCCTTTCTGTGTTTTTCCAGTTATCAATTTCCAGAAGTTGTGTTTGTTTCTTTTCTCTCTAAATTTAAAGCCAAAATAAAACCATCGTGAGCACATGTCCACATTTGAGGGCATACTGGCTAACAGTGAAGACGGGTGCGGTTCATTACAAAAACTTAAATTCATTACTCAATTCAAAATGAACGCCAATGAGTCGTTATATAACAAAAGTGCTCAGATAGAAACGAAAACTCAAAGCTTGTCCAAAATCACAATAATTTGAAATACAATAAATATCTTAACCAAGTCAAAACCTAGTTTGCAGTAACGAAAACACACACAATCATAGTCAAAAATATGGTACTTTAATACAAACGTTCAGTATGCCGGATGCACCGAATAAACGTAAGATCTAAAATATAATAGTCAAATCTGTACATGCAATAGCACTTGCGTTAAAATAAAAAACTACATATGTTGTTAAAGTTTACAAGTAAATAACATTACTAAGACAAATTAAACATCTATGGGGCCTTAAGGGCGCTCATTGAATGCACAACGCAAAATGCAACGTACGAGATCAAATTATCCAACATATAAGCAAAGGTAAAGTCCGAGCAACCCTGAACGAATTCAGACGCATTCGGCACAGCAATAAAATATCAATCGAAATGAAGACAAGTTCACGGGAAATTTGAAGAATTCAGCCAGAGTCAATTCATAAATCAAGCTACGTGCACAACCAATCAGTCGCTCCTTGCGCAAATTACCGACTCCCTGGGCAGATTACTAGCTCCTTGAAGATTAGCTACAGCCCACGCCGAATTTAGCTTAGGTCCCCTCGCGAACGGAACTCGCCAGGGCGGAAGCCGCAAACTGGATTATGACAGCACACGCACGATTCGGGATGAGGACATCTGGATACGGAATCACGACAACTCGATACGATATCATTACAGAGCATCATTAGTGGATCAAGGCAGCTCGTTACGGGATCAGAGCAGGATCACAGCAGCTAGAAATACCCCGAGAGTTAAACCAATTCGTCAAGAATAGGAAAACAGGATAAAATGGCCACGTGCAGCTTACCACAGAGATCTAAATCAGACTGATCAGGAGAAGCGTTTTAGCGCTGACAGAATCGGGACCAAAGTGGCTGGAAATCGCCAGCGGGCAGCGACGACCAATGAAAGTACGAGAGCGCACACCGCGATAAGGCGAATAAATTTAGAACGTCGGCGCAGACAACTCAAATAATACACCAAATGACTTTAGCTCAAAATACGTCGCTTTTTGCCCGTAACAGACTACATTCGTATAGCCGTGTACACGTATTTGTTCTCTGTGTGGCATGCAATATGCCCATGCCACTTCAGTCTATTTTGTTCTACCTTCGATATAATTGCTTATCACATTCAGCAGATGTTGAACTTCTTTATTTAATAATTACTGACATAAGGAGCACGTTGGATAGAGACGACTGGAGAGGAATGGCTAATTCTACAACGTGAAGACAAACGTAAGATCACGACACTTCAAGAATGAAGTAGCGACAGGAGAGAGAGAGAGACTATAAAGCAGGACCTCTTAACAGGTAGAATCAGTATCTATGGTTTTCCAAGTTGTAAATTAAACGTATGGTTTCAGTGTTGATCTTCAGATGTGATCTTTTCTATTTATCATCTCTCAATCTCATCCTGAAACTTCGTGATCAGCATTTATCCTCCATAATTGTTCTTGGTTTTAATAATATTTATATAATATGATTGATTTGAACGTTGCTTTATCAGAGTTGCTTCTTCAATTAAGAGTTATAGCGTTTTAAAATTACTAGTACGTAATTTTATTGCATCGCGTGGCACAATCCGTACATACATATTTTACTAATTTTAAGCTGATCTATTTATCCCATCTTCAATTTCAGATTATTATTCAAATTAGTACTTGGTATAATGATTTAAATGGATGAAAAGTGGCAGCCGCCACGGCTTTATAAATGAATATAATACGGTAGCGAGAAGTGAAAGTCACGTCTAAAGTGCCCACGTACAATATTAAAAAAAAATTATAACCACGAGTAACATGAATGAGCTAATCATCCCTAAAGGAAAATTTCAGAGCTGACGTAATGAGCTTCCATGCCTAATACATTGTAATTACCAGCCTCAAACGGTTTCAAGCCGACAGCTTTATTGCAGCGCATCAGTATTAAAAAAATAACCTTAGGGTTTTTATAGATGTGTGAGTCGAGATACTGCCATTTATGCCCACTGAAACGCCATGACGAATGCTGAGCTTAACGAGCAGTGCTGAAATTAGGAAGTGAAGCGCATACACATAATACATTCCATACATAATATGCATTTTTAGAGAAGATACCCTCCTTTTTCATGTAAGAGTAAGGGATAATTATAATCACCTACAATATTGTATAGTTGTGTTACGATCAGTTATGGCGATTGTAGCTATCTGTGAACTCTAAAAACATCGTACACCACTGGTGCATCTTCTAATTATTCATCTTCTTTATTCTACCTGCCCTGATTTCTCTTATAACTTTGTTTATTATTTTTCTAATTTTGTGGATTATCCTACTCCTTCTGTTTTTTTTTCTTTTTCTTCCTGAGACCAATGTCTTGTTTAACTATAGCCTTTATCTTGTTCGAAGAGCACTACGTCGTAATAAAAAGAAGAGAGCTGAGTAGATTTTCTTGAAATAATAACTGTTGATTCATCAAGGCCAAATGTGTTAGTATGGCTTCTGTACTAATATAATTTAACGTAGTATAATGTATAATTTGAGAAAATTTATAATATGTAGAAAAACCTAAGAGAAGTAGATGATTGAATAAAGAGAGCAATTCTACTGTAGACTTACTGTGTTCTAACTTAACGATGTATACATTTGTGACATGTTATTTATTGCTTTTTTGTTTCAGGTGAGTACTCGTTTTCGCGGTTTCTTTCATTACCTTCATGGACTAAGAGCGAAGAAGAAATGATGAGAGAGTGACGGCTACGTAATTTGGTAATATGTTTCAAACAAAGTATTTCGTACAGTATAGTACAGTAACTAGTTGTGGTAAAATTCAATAAAATACAGCATGATCTTCAGTTCAGATAGTTCTAGCATGTCCAAGATCGTCTTTTTACTTTTTATGTACTTATTACACATACAAATAATATGCTGCCATTTCATTGTTTAGGCATCATTAAATTTGAATTTCTAAGCTGATTGTCAAAGTTAATTCGTGCTGAGGGCTACTTCAATTTGGCTCAGAACCAAGCGACGTTATTGATCAAAATAATTTTGGTATTTCTAATTTTGTTATCACATTGGTTACGAACAGCTGCGAAAGTCCACTGGAAATTTTAAAAAAAGTTCATCTTTACCATCATTATTCATTGGAAATTATGCAGAGTATTGATTTTTCTAATTTAATACAACGCTTGGGCAAGTGCTTCCTATTCATATTGGTTTAAATTTTCTTTCTATTTAATTAAAATTACATGTTATTTAAAATGTTTAATATATGCACAAAGTAGAAGAGTCCGTTTTCATTTTATTTTATAATTAGTATCTAAAAATGATCAATGTTTCTCCACTATATGTACAAGAGAACACACATGGTGATTTAACTAATACGTTATGTTAGTCTTCTTGTACTGATTGTGGTCATCTTTGCTTTTCCGGAAACGTGTAAGCCATCCATCACAGCCAAGAACGCCCTTGTAAACATCTAGGGCTGAATTTCATTACTGCTGATTTTTATCAATAATTCATGTCGTTTTTGTGGAGAGTCCCCAATTCGGTGTAAGCAGTAAAATCCCTTGTCTTGTCAGGCAGAGGTTATTAATATTAATACGAAATCCTTCACAGCTATCTTTGACAGTAATTTATCAATGTTTCCACACATCAAAGCCCAAGAGCGTAGATTAAACGCCGACAAAGCCTCCTCGCGGCCCTATCGATCTGGCCATTTTTTAAATGTCATTTTTATGCAAGATGTAGCAACTTGACATTATAAACATGGTAGTCTTCTATTTTTGAATGGCATCCGCATCGAGGGCGACGGGGAGGTATTTATCTTTTGGCTTAAGAAGTATTTTTAGCGGAACGCTCCCTCCTTGAAGAATTCCTCTCCCATTATTTGTGAGCAGCGCAACGTTGTCCAAACAAAGTGACAAGTTTTTACATTCTTTCTGGCCCGCTATACAAACCTGTCAGCTAAGTGGAGGTGTGGCTGGATCCTCTAATGCGCGAGTCAATAAAGACGAAGCCTTTCAACCGTAGCGAAAACTGAACGAAACTTCGTTTAATGTTTTGCAAGAAGTTTCCACCGCGATGATTTATATGACGTCGGCTGGAAAGTTGGCCCATTTGATGCGGCGATTTTTATTTTTCCATTAGTTTCAAAGCACCAACAGTTGATTAGTTCACCCCAACCTTTTTTATTTTGATAGCATCGAAATTATTTTACACAAGTGTTAAATATGTTTCCCGATGCGCCAAATCAATTTGTTACACCGATAAGCTTCCCATAGCTCTGGTATCAACTACATTTTCGTTTTTTATTACTGCTGTGACTGTTATTCATTAAAATAACCAAATTAAAATTGAATTTCGGCTTAGATCGCATCGTCTTTGCATATTTTAGACATTTTGTGATCTGTACTTTGTATATCCAAATTTTTGTGAAATTTGTAATGTGAAGCATAAAAATTCAAGATTTGATTGGTTTGGCAAAATTGGTTCCGAAAACCGACTGCCTCTCACGTCATCGGATTATTTTGGCTAATGTTTTAGAATGATCGAGATAACAATTATTTACAAGCTATTTAAAATATGTAACAACTGACTTCCGGGATTGGACCGTGTTATTATTGGGGTCGAAGCACTCAACGTTCACTTTCGTAAGGGGCTTCATCAGGAGGAAAAGCATAAAAGCACGGTAACTTAACGTGTAAACCACGCCAGAGGCGAAACTCTTCTAACGATTGGAAGGAGAAAGGCGAGAATTTATAGGTAAATGCCGTCGCGGCTCAGCAAATGCCGTCGCGGTTCAGTGGCGGTGGGCGGGGCTTAGGAACTAGCACTTTTCAAATAGAAGGAAGGGGAAAGAAAGCCTTCATCCCGATTCAGGTTGTTAGAGTGTTTGTAAATAACAATGGCTTTGCTACATTTTGTTTGTCGGACGAAGTAATAATAAATAACGTTAAAATAAAAATCTATGATTACACAAAATGTCTCGGACTGTATCTAGACCAAACGTTGAACTGGCAAACACATATTCAGTATTTAAGTAATAAACTTAACTCTACCATTTACAGTTTTCGAGTCTTAAAGGACTTATTATTTAATTTTAACACTTTAAAGTTCCGTACTTCGCCAACCTTCAATCTCAGATAATCTTTGGTATAATGTTCTGGGCAAACAATTATATGGGCAACTTGAACCAAATTTTTATATTGCAAAAAAGAATATTACGCTTGATATTACATTTAAAATACAACTAGAGCTGTCGAGGTCTCTTTAAGAAAAATGCTTTCTAACAGCTGTGAGGCTCTACATATATAGTTGCTTGACATTTATTTTGAAATGCAAGCATTTTTTCAAAAGAGTGCTGTAAAACTGAAATTTATGACACAAGAGCTAAACAGTATTTATTTCCAAAACACAGCATCGCAATGTACGAACTAATTCCTTTTTATATGTACTTGCGTTTCTTTAATACTCCGCCTAACTCCCTACAATTTGTAGAAAATTTTAAGACATTTAAAAGTAAAATATATAATCTACTACTTATTAAATATAGAACCATAACATTTGGATGAATTTTTCCACTACTTTGCTTAGTGTAGCTAGCCTTTGTTGACTTTTTTCATTCTATCATATTATGTATTTTATTATTAAAATTTTATATGCATGTATGATCCTATGTAAATGAAGTTATTCTATTAAAAAATGCAACAATTTATTTTAGAGGCGAACTATTCATTATAAAAGAAGAATAGATACCTTAATAAGCACCGTAAGTGTTTTTACGGTCTCATGGTTCTAAATAGTTTTTATATTTATGGCAAATGATCCAAGGGTGGCGGTTAGATATCGGACTACACACATATTGATGCTTAACTTTTATTAAAATTAAACTTAGAAACACAAGTATTCTAATGAAGCTATAAAGACTATTGTTTCAGAAAGATCAATACTTAACTAGGTGTCGCGAAGGTGAGAAGAGTCCAGATTTCCTTTCACAGGTAAAAAATCGGACGGAGCCGTTTTATCGCAAAACACTAGTACAAGACACAAATAAACAGACAGGTAACATAAGCAATAGCGAATCAAATGAATGGTAAAACTCAAACTACGTATAAACACACACACACACACACTTTTGTCTTAGCAGAGAGTCTCTCGAGATGTTCTCACACAAAACTTTTGAGCCTAACAATAATGATCTTGTGTAAGACGCTGTTACTGAAACATTGCTGACCGTTTGGCGGCGCGAGGCTTTAAGCAAGCGCAGTTGAAATGTTAACAAGCGAGTACTTTGCGTGATGTTCATCTCTCGTCATGAAGTAGAAACGCCGATATGGGGTTGTAGATCCGCGTTGCGTAATAGTTTGCGAGCTTAAAGTGCTATAAAAGTTTTTGTAATGGTTGTTTTATGTTTGACTTTGACGACTCCTGGAAAATTTTATCATTTTTTATACAGAAGCTGACAGAAACCACGACCCATTTTAAATTTGAAATCGAAAGAAAATCGATCCAACTTCCTTTAGAAAGACCGAGGCTTTGGATATTGTTTTTACCAATTATAGCAGTTGCTGTGATCAAGGGCGTAGCCAGAGGGAGGCAGGGATGGGCATTTGCCCACCCCTAAAAAAATAAACAGCAAAAGACGTTGATTTATAATCACTTTTACAATTCATATTCTACAAGATATTCGAAAACTGAACTATAATAGGTTGTACTTCTAATTTTAATTAAAAACAAATGAGAAAAAAAAAAGAACTCGTACGACTCAATCCGTTATATACTATATCTTCCAGTTGTACAGGTTGCAACAGGAAGGTTATTTAGTTCTGGGAGAAGTGCAGCTTGTGATGTAGATGTCAGTGTCAAAAAATGTGTACAATGAACTAAACAATGTGATAGCCGCCAATGGTTTTAAACAATGTTCGTGGCAATAGCGTGGTTTGCAAATTATAAGAAAATAATAAATAAAAATACTGTTATTTTGAAAAAAACAAAATTCAATGAGTGCCAATTAATGAGTGTATATGATGTGCTTGCATGATAATATTCATGGCACAGTAGCAAAAACCTTTACTCACATTTTTTCCTGAATCAATATATCTGGAATAATCTGGTTGTAGTCGAAAATGCATAATAACGCTGAATGATCGCATATTTTTCACTTCCAATATTTCATTGTGTATGTGCGCGTTCGGTTCCGAAAAAAGAGTTGGAAAACAAACATGATATTTGAAAACTTAAAAAAATACCGAAAGCTTTTTGGATTACCTGCTATAATTTGAGTAAGTCTAACAATCAAGCGAAACTGTGGTACAATCCCTGGCAGAATAAACGCTTAGAAAAGAAGAACTGCAAGAGTTCGAACTAGCAGAAAATAAAATAGGCTTTTTCCTAATTAAAATATGCTTTGCACATTTCCTCGGTTCAACCTTGTACAAGATGCACCATTGAAAGATTCTTTAGTGCTTTGCGTAGAGTGAAAATCTGGTTGCGATCAACAATATCAGAAAACCGCTTTACTAGACTATGTATGTTGAGTGTACACAGAAAAAATATATTGGAAAGAAGTGGAGAACTAGAAGGTAAAGTTTTAAAAATGTTTGCAAAATCTAAAGTTAATTTAAATTATAATTTTTTGCTGATTGTAAAAAGTAAACAACATTAATATGTAACAATAATAGTTAATTATGTATAGAAATTTTTGCCCCCCTCTAACTAGAACCCTGGCTGCGCCCTTGGCTGTGATAGTATAGTATACGAGTATAATAGAACAGCGGGTCATCACATCTTCTTCTTACTATCCTGAAGGTGTCTGTTCTTTAAACCTTGAGTTCGGCTTGTTCTGATATGGATACCCCGCTCGGATCCAGCGTTTATGTCGTCTTCCTTGATCTCCCCTTTCCTCTGCTAGTCTGTGTTCCTTTGCTCTCCCTATTGTTAGTCCATGTGTCAAAACTGACGCAAAACCTAACCTGATAACCTCGAATTTGACATAGACTTACAGTGCCACCAACATATCATTCATACGTTTGAATTTCCACAGCTCGCTAAGGATCACTTTTTTTGGATCTCTCGATATAATAGAAATATACCATTCACAGGTAAAAACAAGACGAAACAAAAAATATACCAACCCCAAGAGGTATATAAATAAGTTTTTGCTTTGGCCCCTTCTGAGAAAATTTTCTGCGGGCGCCCATGATCGTGGAATAGTTAGCTCCACAAAACCAGTTCTATTAGAGCATTGCATGCTTAATCGCTCGCCGCCACTGGATATCCTTAAACGTTTTACACGCCCACACTACAACTGCAAACAGTTTTAATCCGCCCCAGTTAATATTACTCGGTACATATAATAAAATTTTTATTGGACCTTATAAACATCTCACCGTAGGTTTGCCGAGCCACGCAGCGCCTGTAAACACCGCTGTAGAAATTCTTTAACGCGTCAGTACCCGCTACCAAGCGTAGAATATTTTTCAATAATTTATAGGGTGTTTGTTCTTGTTGAAGTGCGTTATGGCTGCATTGTTTTCGTGTAGAGCGCTTTGTTTCGATTTGAATGGGCACCGTTCTCAGTCAATAAACATCCCTGTTGGCCGCTAGCATTGTGCCACCTATTGTTTATGTCTTAATTTTTACTGCATCTTGGCTAGATCGATTCCTGCAGCTGTGACGAAATACAATAAAACCGACAAACCGCATTTTGATAGCGGTCACTATATTTTTACGGGGCACGTACCGTAACCACGGCCAGCAACTTCACACATGTATGGACGCGCAGGTAGATTTTGTCAACGATAAATCTAAGTGTATAATCCGGGGATTACACGGCACAATAGATCTGGATTGTCACCTCGCAGCGGGACCGGCTATGAATTTCAAGCAGGCTGTCAAAAGAATAGGGTGGAAGAGCGATGGGAGTGGAGTGAAAAAACAAAACAATATAATAACCCGCCGCTCAAAAACCGTTCTGCTCCACCATCCAGGAATACAAATCACGAGTGGGATTAACTCGACTCTTCGGCGATTTTAAGTGATTCAATTGATTTATTTTTGGTTCAATGGGCCACCAGTTGACTAGTATTTGAATAAAATAGTGAAAATTACATTGCAAGTAAAATTTTGTTTTTACCCACAATTGTCGCGTAAGTGTGACCACACAAATCTTTTTACATTAAAGGTTTACGTGATCATATATTATTTAATATCGAACTCGAATAATCACAATCCATACTTTAAAAATGTAGACTGCACGTTTAAATTAATTTTAAAAATAATTACAAACACCTTGTGATTGTTTTTTAAGAGGGGAAAATATGTTTTGAAATAAGTAAAATAATTCTATCAGCATGAGTAAATAGCACTTAAATTTTAGCAGTTAAAATGACTACACGCTGGAGTGAATTCACACTTCAATCTTCTTAAGTCATGCGGCTTTAGTGATTAATCTGTAGAAACCGTGTAATGAATAATTGGGACTTTTATTTTTGGTTCAGGCCTAATTTATTTTCTACTATTCCCAGGCACATAGTATACTACATCGCGGACCAATTAAGCGTCTATCCAGGAACAAAGCTCTCTATGCAGCAATATCAACAATGAAACAGTATAAAATTCAGCTGCATCATGAAACCACACGAAACCTCCATTACAAGACTACTTGAACAATAATAATGTCTATTAACCTTATTATTTCATCCTTTCTACTAATCCACAATACTACTAATTGCCACAAGTAACACTTCAAAAATCGTATCAGAGCTTTCGCATTGGAATACAACCCTCTGTGGTATCAAATTTTACATCCACACACGTGTTTGGGCCACTAACTGCCTAGTCGCGAGAATTTTAAAAGCAACCTCCCGGTCCTGAAATAACTTTGGGCCGTAATATATTTAAGCTGTCGATATATTCAAGGCTTATAATAAAAATACTAATAAATGAGAGAACAAATATTTACAAACACAAAGTAAAAGGGATAAAAATGTAAATACTGCAACAGTATAATAGCAGGATTGCAATTTGTTATGGTAATGATAGTACGCATATATTAGCTTCATTCTGTCTATTATTAATGATATTGCCTGCAATGTGTACTAATTTTGTTAGCGTGAGACGTGAGTCTCTAAAATTTTCCTTGGTTAGCTAGATTTGTCGGTGGCGCGTATAAGAGCGTAAAATCGACAAAAAAATCAAACTCGGTGCTGTAGATGCGTGGTCTAATGTACAGCTGATTGCAAATAAAAGTGGGACAAGTCTTGAGACTACTTTTTGCGTTTTTAATAACGTGTGAAACTTTCTCTAACTTATATTTCCGTAGGTGAATACATAAAATATTATTAAAGATAGAAGCATAAGAAAAGGAACATAATTACGAGTATTTTAATATGGTATTGTACTTGCAGGCCAAGCTCCTTCATGGGGTGTTAGTGCCTCACCATTATTATTATTATTTTATTGTACTTCATATTACAATATTACATATTAGCTGTCCCAGTTTTATTTGCAATCAGCTGTACTTATGCATTGCATGCATGTCCCTAGGATTGTAGTTGGTTAAAAAGATATATTTTTCTGCGAAAATGAATCCCAAGATCAGTGGTCGTATGGATGCGGTTAATTCGACTTTTTAAAGATATTTATTTTCCCTGTTCACTATGCGAATATTTCTTAATGAGGCAATCTGGTTTTATTGTGGACCATTTGCCGGCAATTATTTTGTTATCCATAGACCGTGGGTTGTTCAGGTGTCTTCAATAATAAGATGCTCGTAACTTATTTTTTTCTATTCATATTCGTTGTATAACCGCGTATTTCACGTTTTCATCGTCACCGATTGCACTTCAGAATGCAACGATTAATGTAATTTGATTTTTAGGTGTTTCATTTTACTGTTGTAGTACTAATAGACACTGTTTGGGCCAATCTTCAAGCGTTATTAGATCTAGGAAAGGTTGCTTTTTGCAGTGCACTTTGTTTATTAATGACATTAAAAACATTTTTTTCTGTAACTTATATTTGTGATTCGATTTTTAAAATGCAAAAATTATTTTAATTGCAACCTATGTGATGGGTTCAAAAGCTAGCAATAATTATTTTTGTTTCGAGTGAAACACATGCTTATTAGAATTTCTAGTGCACTTTTTTTCAAATTTGCCGCAGAACAATTTTTGTAAATATACGTGATCTTCACCTGGTTAAAAAGGTTGTTTGTGCCGGACTCGATAACTGAAAAAAATCTTGCATGTCTTGGTTTTTAAAGAGGAAAAATATTTAGTTTCGAAATAATTTAATTAGTTTTACAACATGTAATAGTAAGTATGGTTATACCGTGCTTCGAACTCACCGTTATAAGCCATATTGAAGCAAGAGTTTCTCATACACCTTAATATTTGAATAATTATATGTCCTTTTCGTTTACTTGGCTAGCTCAGTGAACATGAAACTCAAATACCCCAATCATGGTTGCGAACAATAATTATTATTAAAAAAAAAGGAAGCTGGTCTACTCCTGTAGTGTTTTCATGCCTCAAATAATGCACAAGAAAAACCAATTTGTTTACACAAATGTATTAACTTTAAAACACATGTAAAAACATAAAGAAAATAAGGATTAGTTCCTAGAATAACCTATGTGCGATACAGTTTGGGGCTATTCGCATGTACCATTGTATGCAAAAGTATCTGGCACAAGTCTTGTGGCTGATTTTAAAGGTTTTAAAGCTGTATGAACTTGCTTGTGCAAAAACTAGAATGACAGTCTCAACTGACTTGACACTGATTGTATTGTGGCAAAGCAGCTTTGATATTAAATAATTATATTGCACAAAAGGTAACACAAACTCACAAACTGTCTCAGATAATTTTGCATACAATGATACGTTAAACACATATCAAACCTACATAAAACATTAAAATAGCGCCGCAATAATAAATCTTAAAAGCGCAAACGTTAAAATTGTGCAAAGGAGGTCCTGGCTAAAGCCAACCCTGTTTGCGTTTGCCTGTATTAAAACCCGGCACAACTCATGTAGAGCGCATTCCCTAAGTGCGATTATCACATAGCTGCAAATATTGCTAGGCCATGAGAATTCCTGCATCGCATACTAGCCTTGTCTTCTAATTGCGTTATACAAACTCTTGGATGACGTGATGCGTCGAAAATGGCCACACCTGTTGCGGCTTCGCAAATTGTGTAATCACCGGCACGCGGGGAAATTGACGTTGGCTGGAAACGCAAACACTGGCTTGATGTACTTTTTTACTGCACGGTTTCCCTTTGCCACTTCTATATATTTCACTTTAGGGATCTCGCACAATACATTCAGGAGACGTTCGATAACGTGCGCCCTTAAGCCGGGAAACGTCTGAGGCTTAACTAGAACTATGTTTAAGTTGAAAAAGGCGTCTCGCGAGCGAGCTTGGAAGTTGCATTTATCACTGCACACACACATTTTTGATTATTCTAAAATACACTGGTTTAATCTAATTAACAATAAAAAGCACGTGGCCATGAACGTAAACATACAAACAAACCGTACAGGCGAGGAGACCAGAGGCCCGTTGCAAAATACGATTGAATATACTAGTGAAATTTTAACAGTTGAAATTACTATTTGCTAGTGTAATATCTAACGAGTGTGGGGTTACCAACATTGTAATTTTGACCCGAAGATTTCTGATTTGGCGATCATTCTTGGGGTTTCGGGATTTCAATAAAATTCTGCGGGTTAACTTAAAGCAGCGGTTGTTCTTAACCTCTGGGGTCGCGAGTATTTTTTGCGTGGGTCACGAGTCGCGAGAGGTCGCCGGGAAACGTTATAAAAAGCAAAGAACTTCATCTTTTGACATTTGTTCAAAAATCCGGGTATGTAGTCACTAATTCTCCTTATGCATACAAATATTGCAATTATTAGTTATTATGGTGAAATCTGCGACCAAATTACACTTTTACATATAGGGTGATGTTCAAAAATAAATATGAATATATAAAAAATACTAAAATATTTTTGCTATTTTCACAATCAACCTCAATAATTTATATAATAATTTGCGAATAAATATAAAACCATGTACTTGTCTTATAGCTCGATATTTATCTTTCCAAAATCTTTACGGAAAGTAGCGCTAAAATTTGACAGGTTACTGATAAACCTAGTTGAAAACGGCCTATATTCGCATTCGATTACCTGTGGGAGTGCAAGTTCGAATCCTGCTGACTCCATTGTTTTTCTTTGCAAATTAATGCAATTCGCATTACTGAATGCTTCAGTTTACTGTTTCAATGATATTAGCAATATTAAGGTATTATTTATTAATTTTGTTGTATTTTTTGCAGTGCGCTTTCTTTATGAAAGACGTTAAAAGCAGTTTCTTTGTAACTTTTTATGTACAAAACAATTTTAGAAATCCAATAATAAACGAGTGTCTCAAAAGTCTTGGAATCTTCTGTTGCCATGAATTTGGCGATGCATGTCATTTCGTAGTAATCCACAACTGCTGAAAGATGACATTAATTTGGGGTTATTGTTTGTGAATTAAGAAATGACATGACCCCTCCAAATTCTGCTCCAAGAGCAGATTGCAACACTTTTGGAACAGCCATTGCAATTGTTTCACTGTGCTGATTTTTATATCAATAATTTGTATATCCTTACAATATTTTATTTTAAAAACACTTGATTTGTTTTTAAGAGGAAAATAATTACTTCTCAAATAACTAAAATAATTCTATTAACACAGTTATGAGGAGCGTTCAAATACGAATTATAATTTGAATTGAGCACCAAAAGACAGAGACATGCGCAGAAGTTGTATACCTACATTAATTAATGCCTTGGAACAAGTCGTAACTTGATTCAGTCTTTGTGTCGCCACAATTTTTTAATCATTTGGCAAGCATGAGTGAAGTGGAAATGCATTCAAGCATCGAACAACGCATTATTTCTTACTAACGAAAGTATCAAACCATCGGAAATTTGTACAAGAGTAAAAGACAGTTTGGCGCACAGGCACTGCCACACATGCACAATGAACCCACATTCTCGGCTTCCAAAAACATGCCTTTGTATTACTTGTAGGATGTATAAGACACCGTATACAAAATATGTTATTGCAAAATTCATAAATGCATCCATAATACTTCTTTTACTGTTTAAAATTGTGTATGTGTATACAGTGTACCCATTTTTCACCTCCTCCCCCTGTGAAAGTTTGCAAATAGATAAGATATCGTACAATCTACAGGCTACCTTTCGTTAAAGAGTGTAACCTTTGGACGCGATTTTTTTTTTATAAATGGGCACTCTGTATACCTTACATTTGTAATGGTGTAAGAACACGGCATAAAGCAATCATTTTGTTTTTGTTAAATATTTCGTTTAAGGAGAAGGATTATTACTCATGTTATGTTTACTCTAATCCACTTTTGAGTATATAAGATATCAACATTTTCTGTAAATAAAATCGTTAAAAGCAAATAAATTGGCAAATCTAAACCATCACCTGTGACACACACCCTTAGCTTGTATAATTCCCCAATTTTTCCTCTTCCTTAATTCCTCCTAACTTGGTTTTTCAGTCAAAATAGCTAAGGCTGTATTGTGTGCTGAAGTCAACAACCAATTGCTTCATTAGGAACAAATAATTTTCTTTAAAATATACAATAAAGATTTGTTTAAGATTTTTTGTACTTTTTCTAAAGATAGGTAAGATAGAATGGTACTTGGCAAGTGACTTTTTATTATCGGATTTATATAATCCTACAGAGGTCAACTGAAAGTAATTTGAGCAAATACTGCAAAAAATGTTTATTAAAAATGATACTTTTTTATTAAAAATGTATATCTTCCAAGATTCAAAGAAGTGTTCGTTCGTTCGTATGGTAATGATAATGGCACATTTCACATTTCAAAATAATTAGGTCAGTAGATATTTGAGAAACTTTGAAGATCAGAAGGGAATGCGATTGAAGCAATTTAAACCATAATAAAAAAAAACTTGGATTGCCATGGACACAAGATATTGGAAATTTTATGCTTGCTTTAAACATTTTTGTACATCTGAATAAGAAAGTGGTTGTTTGCCAGAAATCCAAAGTTTATAAATTAAAAATCAATCACTTCGCGATGTGTGGCTTAGTACATACAGTTAACCTATAAGAACCACGTTTTTTCCATAAATGTTGACAACGACAAGTAGCTGTAGGTTTGGTACGCCCAGAAATTGTCCTATAATATACAATGAAAACGGCATCGGCATAATTCTCTTAAACATATTTTAACCGGCTCTAAAAGAAATAACCTGCAGTTTATGATTTTAACCAAGGGATTAGGTCGAACTAATCTTAAAATATCGGCTACTTAAGTCTGACGTGGACAAGCATAATATAAAATTTATGGCACTATTTCACCTTTCAAATCTTGCGCCCTTGTTAATACAACTGCCGGGCGGGTAGAACCTGTCTTTCTAATTTTAAAACATAAAAGGCTGCTTAAGATTCAAATTACTTAATCTTTTCGGGAATCTAGCAAGCTGTTAGTGTAATCGGCTACAGTTGTCTCGCATTTAAAAGCCTAAAAGCCTGGTAGCAACCCAGCTGACAAGGAATAAATTGGCACAAATTGATAAGAACTGGATCTAATTTTAGCGAAGTCATGTTGATTTACATTTTAGAACTAATAAGAAATGATTTTTCCAACTGCTTTCATTTGATTCTTTTGTAATGGTGTTAAAATAAAGTCTTAGTAATTTTCTTGATAATAATTTACCTGTGAAAACTAATATTACAATTAACTCATATTATTCCTCTTTTGTGGCTTATCGATGTACGTAGTAGGCGTATGTTAAATACTAGGAATCAGGAAATTACTGATAACTACTGAATAAAAACAATGTGAACAGAGAGAATGCCATTGGTTGACAATGACACCAGTTAAATTGTCATATGTACATTGTTACAACAAAATAATGACGTAAAATAGTATGCGGAGTTGTATTGCATTGACTTCATTATTCGCCCGTGGGGTCTGGGCAAGCAAGTAAAAGAATGGAATTAATTCAAAAAGCGAAGATAATCCTAATTAAAGGAGTCGTCTTAGGCACCCCAAAAATCCGTAATCCGCAGACGTGACGTTTATCACAAAGGCCTGAGGATAACGAAGCGCATTCATAAGTACACACAATTAACGTTCTGTAAAAAACAAATATCTTCGCATCACGCCGTTGGCGCTGGTAAAATGAGCCCTGTATGCTTCCCTAGCAATTAAGTAAACAACATTAATTAAAAGCTACAATTTCTTAAAGTGATAAGCGTGAATGAAATCCAAACGTAATAAGGTAAGCTAATATCAGGCAGCAAAAAGTCGTTGGCCCAAATGGAAATGACACATTAAAGTTTCTATGGCGTTTCTCAACTCGCCTGGCAGAGGACAAAGTTTTTTAAGTCAATATTAACATGGGATGAATCTTGAGTATACGATTTTATTTCAGAGTCAAAACAGCCAAGTATATAATGGAAGGATACATCTCCGGCTCTCAAAAAAAGCAAAAACGATGTCGTTTACTGAAGAGGTGATGCTAACTGTTGAGACATGAACCAACCACGAAATATGATCCCCTCAAAGTTTTTGCACAACCTGAAGTGTCAAACGTGATAATCTGATAATCATCCACAAGGGTATTGTAAATGTGCTGCTCGCCCATGAACTATCCTAGCTAGAGCATGTTGCGATTTAACGTTCCAACCATCAGTATAAAAAAAGTGATATAAAGCCGTCGTGCTTAGGATATTATTTACGGGAGTCCTATAAATCATTTCCTTTATTTATAGAGATTGCTGTTCGTTAATATTCTGCGCTTGGGTGCTCTAGTTTGTTGGCTGGCATATTGTAAATCGAATTGTTTTTACTTTCGAAAGTGGGGCTCATAGATCAGTGTAAACTAGATTTTTCTTGGCATTGTTTTCATTTGTAGCTCTTGAGTAGTGGCGTAAATATCTAGTTTAGTTTATGGAAGACATGCACATTTAACTTTTTTACTATCATCCTATGTTTAATTTTGGTTAATGAATTATTATCTTACTACACATTAGAAGGTTGCTAGCTGAAAACTACTATCTGAGCCCGAAAGTGTGTATTTTTGCAGTTCTAAACCTCCTAGTCGTGTTTACGTTTTGTGGCGGAATAGCCAAACAAATGGCATGAGTAAATCACTTCATAAAATATTTTACTCTGATCTTTTCTACTTGTATTGTTTATAAATAAAACGTGATTTTATTCGTGGGTCATGATATGCCATATTCGTGGGTCATGATATGCCATACGAACATACAAGGCTTGTTCAATAGAATCCCATCTTTATCTTCTTATTTTCTATAAGATTTTTTTCTAATTTTTTTCGGGACTTGGTGGATTCTCCATCGTTGCTAAATGATAAAAAGGTTCAAGGTCAGTTCAATTTTCCATCTGGGGATGAGTTACTATAGGGACCTTGCGTCCCTCTTCAATAATGGGAATTGCAGAATGGGCGAGAGAAAGGAGGGGTGGTGAAGTACTGTCCCGGCATTCGCCTAAGAGAAGGTACTCTGTTGACTCAGGAAAATTACCTAAAAACCTGAATCAGAGCAGGCGACCAAGGGAATCGAACCCACGACCTTCCGAATGCTAAGTAGACGTGCTCGTTGCTAAACTAAGTCTAATCTATTTGCCTTCGCAACGTACAGAAAGCAGCATGTTGTACCATGCATCAAGTCTTAGTAAGCTGTCTGAGCTAACCTAAGTTTGGAGTTCATATGCCGTGCAGTTCATACGCAAAACCGGTGCAACTGAACTGCGCACAAAACCCATTAGTCCCTTAATCCAATACTCGAATTGCGCTCAACATATTTGCCTACCTGGCTTAATCCTTACCATAACTCGAACTGCGCTCAAGGGCGATTAGGATGAGGAGCAACCATAAAGTGATTTTTTATATTTACCTGCCAAAATTGTGTCATGTCATAACATACCGGTTGACCGGTTTCAAAACCGAACATAGCATGTTTTAAAATATTACTAAAAGTTACTAAATTATCCATCTATTGTCCTTTGTGAAGTTCGCATTACAAGAATTATTAACACGGAATAAAGTATACCAAGTATGCAATGATAAAAAGATATATTAACTGTATAGCGACAGGTAAAAACAAATATATTTTTTATCATATACAGTGTGTTTCACTTCTCACATTCACACCCCTGCATCTTCCTTATTTTTTTCTGATTGATTTGAAATATTGGTCACCATTTAAATTAACTATTTTTATAATTTTTAAATATTTTACCTCCCCCAGTAACCCACTGCCATAAAAAAATTAAAAAGTATAGTAGGCCTAGTTAACGTTATTAAATAAAGTTAATAAGAACCACAAAAATAGTCGAAATGTAAATTATTATTTAAATTGCTATTTACATTTACAGGAACATAAATTGACAGCTCATGTTTATCAATGAGAGACAACCATTGAAATTTAAATCGTGTAGATTAAAATATTATTCATTATGAAAAATAATCAAATTAACAATTTTTATCTACGACCACTACTAAAAGTAGGCCTTTTAGCGCTAGCTTGTTTCACTAAAAGTGACGTTTTATAGTTTACCGTGTTTAAAGAAATCAGCTGTTTACTTTTAGCACATGTGCTAAAAGTGAAGCGAGGTTCAAAACTACAATTTCGAACTGCAAGTGAAGTTGTAAAGCTATTCTAGTTGCTTCTTGCGTTACAGGTAAAGCGTTTTTGAAATAATTAAAGCGTTATGTAATGAATACAGTCATATGTGGAGTATCAATAATTACATTTCGTAACTCACCTTGACAGCACGGGCGTGGCCAAACAATCGCCACCGCGGCGTAGGCTACTATTCATTATAACATAAATTAAAAGCGTCGCAGATGCGAACCTTTCTTAAATCGATATTTATGGATTAATAACGGTAAAATTAAGGTCGTAGATAAAATATTGTAGGCAACGCGTGCTAAAAGTCGTTTATGCGCGAGACATGTTATGAAACTCAGCCTTCGGCTTCGTTTCATAATTTTCATGTCTCGCGCATAAACGTCGACTTTTAGCACTTGTTGCATAAATAGCTATTGAAATTTTGTGCAACTTTTTTTTAATAACATTTTAGATAAAACCGAGCCAACTACGTTTGTTTAATTTTCCGTATCTGTTTTTCAACGCAGTAGGCTGCTAGTTTGTAGTAAGATTATTTAAATAGTGTAAAAATAGCTCTCTTAAAATTTCAAATCGATCATAAAATAAATAAGGAAGATATAGGGCTGCAAAGATAATAAGTGAAACACACTGTATAACAAATGTTTTACTTACAAGTTTACAATACTACTAAATTTATGGGAAACACGTTTTACAAAATTGTATCGAGATGTTTCATGTCTATCTAACTGCACAATTTTGGCTTCAATGAATTGTATCTATTTACATTTCGACAATAGAATTGAGTTTTATATACGTATCGGCTTGCATTTCTAACACTTTTAAAAATGAGTGAATATTAGGGTATGGAGATGAATTTTAAATTTGGAATGAAATTCGCAATTGTTGTTCGTTCTTGCAGCGCTGTCGGTTTTCACAACCAATGTTTCTGAAGGAAACGTGGACTTATTGTTAATGTAGTTATCAACTAAACAGTCAATAAACTGAATAACTCTAGAGTCATCCGGTTCTTCGCTAATAAAATCTACGAAGCAATTCCCTACTTCTGTTGCTGGAAGAAATGTTAAGCCAAATAAATGTCTTATCCACGTTCCATGCCTATTATGTGAATTTACCAATAATTAAAAATGCTACCTAAATGGCGGTTTTTGATCTGACTACCTGCAGGCATTGTGCGCAGTTCAGTAGGAGATTAAACAACCCTTTTAATGAGTAAACTACCTGTCGCGAGTCGGTGCGCAGTTCGAGTGCCACCCGCAAAACATGTAGCGTTGTTTACAAGGAAATGTGGCGGTGGCCGACCTACAAAGAAAACAGATGAAAACATGCATAATGTTGCGGAAACGGTTACTAATATACAGTCTCTCTCGATTTGGTACTTTTCTCGGAAAGTTAACCTCTTTGTCTCCTTCATCTTCTTTTTCTTTATAGCAGGTAAAGTAATTTTTTTTTCGCTTCATCAAGCTAACCGCACGTACAGTTTACAAATGCGGCCCATAACTGGCAGAAATAACTTTACGGTCGTGAAGACGCTTCGATTGTTATCGGATAATTAGAACTTCTACACTGCTAACCGTTGGGGTTCCATTTTTCATTATCGTTAATTGAGTGACCGTCAGACTCCGAAAATCGATTGTTATCGGACTTGGCTTGATTTTTTCTCAAAGCTGACTGAGTTCCATTAGCCCCAGGTTACCTTCTTCGTGGGTCAGTTTGCCATTAGTGCCCGGGTTACCTTTCCAGAGCTAGTGAACATTGTCATACTTGCATATTTGGTATTGTTAAATTGCTGCGTTACATTATAATCGCCCTGTTACTGTAGATGTAATGCCCGTATGTATATCTTCCTGTCTTGTAGATACAATAGTCTCGCCTCGTTTGTTTTGTATAATGAACATTTATTCGGTTTACGTAGGTTTGAGTTTTCCCCTTCTGTGAAGCCTAAACGCCATTTGAACACAATCATTTCACGACAGACTATAATACCGTGACGTCATCTTTAGGGATCTCTCTCCCCGGCTCGGGCTGGCTGCTGATTATGTTACGCAACGCAAGTACCAAGCAGATGAAGATTTTGAGTTGGGAGCATCGTAAGCATCGTCAGGCTGGAGTGAACAACTCCGTGGCGCCTAAAAAATTGAATTCTAACTTTTAGAGTAAACCCCGCCCATCTCCCACTGAAGCTAGCCGCAAGCACTTTTCATATTTGCTACAGGCAGTAATCATCTCCGGCCGCAACAAGGTCGTTCTATTTCGTTTTGGTAAGCCGTCTTCTATCGCTTGAATTTTGCGCGTCTGTTTCGTTTTTTATTTTTAAACCTTTTATATATTTCATGTTTTATATTTAGACGTAACGTTCCTCTTGCAATTCTGTGATCACTTCCTTTGTTGATAACCTCTATATTTGGTATTGATAGTTTTTGTTATGCCAGGATATTGTCAATTATTTTTTGTTTTATCATCTAGACTGATTCAAGTCAATTTCCTTTGTTCTTGTTTTTTTAAGAGCTTCTCTGTTTTAACAAAGTTAATTAAGTTTTTCATTTCGTAGCCGTGATCGCGTATAGTATTTGTCATTATATTCTGCGTATAACTGCTACTGTACTCATTTAAAGATAAACATGAACGCCGATTATTTTAGATAGAACTTTCTTTTGATGGTTTTATCTCACCGCTTATGTTATGTGAATTCTTAAAATATGAAGTTATAGTTAATAGAAAATTGGCAGTTTTTTCGTGAAATATTTCTTCATCCCTAGAAAATTGGGAAGAAGCAATGGTTGTCGCATTTTGCAATGGCTGTAAACTATAGATTCTCTGAACCTCGCCTTCTGGTTTTCTGATTCTACTATTTAATAACTTTGTCGTACTAATAATAGTTTAATTTTGTAATTTGGTAGTAGTTTAGAAAATAAAGATTATTTATTGTTATTTTGTGATAATTCAAGTTTGGCTATTACATATATGAAATTTTAAAAATAATTTAATTACCGGAGTAGGTACTGAAATTTACAGATGGTTCGTTTTTATAAAATATATAGAAGGGTTGTCAAATCCTGCAATGATTATAGAACATGCCACAATATTAAGCAAATCATTTTTATTCTATGGACAAAGGTATAAGTATACTACGTTTCTAGTTACTATTTATATGTATATTAGTCGTGTATATGGTCCATTGCGCATTCTTATGTCTGGAAGTTCCCTCGCATTGATTATTGCCCTTCTCGTATTCTTTTGTACTTTTGTAATACCACGATAATGCTCTGGTAAATCGCAAATCCGCAAATAAATCGTTATTCATTGTGCTGTTCGAATGTAAACTGCTTTTATTCCTGTGGATCATGATGACCTAATTCCCTATTTTTGGTGCTAGGAACATACTGCATTCAAACTTTTGTAGCCGTTGACCGTTTTCATCAAACCCTCCAATGTGGTTATATCTGAATGCAGTTGTTATGTTGCTTTTTATTTTAATATCAAACACAAGTATTTTTTTTAAATTTTGTAATATCCATTAAACTTATAGTTACTTAAATGCTACTATTTTCATCTTTTCGCAGCTTTCAAGTTACTTCAAAATCAAAAAAAGTCTTGTATTAAAAACAACTGAAGCGGTAAGTGAAATGTGTTATATCAAAAATTGTTCTGGGATAATTGATGTTTAGTAAGATATTGTCATATTGTTTGAATTTTACACTAAAAACCAAACACAAAATTTATAGTCTCATCGGTTTTCGCAATTATTTTTTTTTACTTTGATGATATATTGCACCGTTTTTCACTATTGCATGATAACCAAAAAACTAACTTGAGAGATTGGTTAATGTGATAAGTGTTTAGCACTTTATTGGAATAGTATTATATACATAGATACATAAAAATATATATCCGCCTTCTATTCTCATTAGGAGCACCGTGTTCTCCTGTTTGCACAATATCTTCAAAACACTAATGGAATTTCTCCTTGACGAAAGTGAGATGATCTTTCAGATTTTCAAGTTTCTATTTAGTTAAATTTCAATTTTTTTTTGGTTATTCACTTTAATGCATGTTTTTGTCTACTTCCTTCATTTTTAAATATTGAAACTGTTTTAAACGACGTACTAAATTGTAATTTTTTCAATATAAATAGGATCTAAATTCTTCAACTCCAATCTATTTCACCTGATCTAACAGAAACTTTCAATTTTGGACATGTTTCTTTTTTTTTGTATCAGATTAAGCTGAATTAATAGGATTTATTTTATCTCTAATATGATTCATTTTCGAAGATTCCCTAATTATGGTTCGATGATGGTCATGTAGATATATCGTTTCATGCCTCCTCAAAAGCTTTTCTACTGGGCCAAAATCATGATCCGATTCTAGACTACCTTAGGGAATTTTTAATCAATAACAGAACATATATTTTTTAGAATCAAATTTTTTTGGAAGTCAATTTGAGCAGAGACATGGTCTGTTAAGTCCATGGCGATATGCAACAATTCTAAATAATTTCTCGCTTCTTCTCGGACTATCTCGTTTACTAGCAACAAAATTTAGAACTGCTTTATGAAATAAGTTTTGATATAATGTTTTTACTTAAGAACTAAACTATCTTTTTCTTGGAAATTGTCAATCGTAACACTTTGCACTTTAAAATCTCTGCTTTTTCACAATTAGTTTTAAATGCACTGTTTCACATGTTCATCTTAGCACTTCATAATTGTCCGTGTCATATAATAGGGAGCCTTATCATTGCTCGTTGCAGTCTTTGCTTTGCTTGCACTGCTTTGCATCGTTTCTTTACCCGTCAGCTGTCTTGCCGTTTACTGGCTGATATAATTTTTAATACTCATAACGCTCATATAGTTTTTGTACTTAACAAACTATCTCTGTATCATTTTAAATTCACATTATTGTAGTGACGTAACCAAATCAAATCTGTCAGCTACACGAATTAAGGTGCGCTTGCCATTCCGAACATCAATTATCAATAAAAAGTTAAATGTAACCCTTTTGATTCTGTCTTATCTAATGCTAACCTTTCTCAATCAAATTATAGTTAGTGCTAATCATATCACGTGCATTTATTAGTGTAAAATACTGACTTTGTATAGCAATAAACAAAATATTAATTCGATGCTCACTTTGAAGTTATTATTTCATTTTCGTGTTAGTTAGGCAACCAGAATTGCCGTGGGCATTGCAATATATGAGGAGGTTATGTTCACTTAATACCATCATTCACTAGGATTATATTTAAAATTTAAGGTCAGCATACATAACATCTTCATCCACCAGTATCTTTTTAAATATAGCTGATTGGAAACTGAATGATAGGGGTACGATAGAAGAGGCTCATATGTTCTTCCAATGAAAATGTTCACTTAATGTACCTTCCGCGATTGTCCTAAAATTTCCGCATTCTACAATGAAAGCACTGCTTAAAAAAATAACACGTGTTCGATCAAGGCTGGAATTTGAAAGACTTTAGGAAAAACATTTCTTTTGTTTTCTTTTTCTCGGTCAAAGGGGAACTGGAAAAAATTATTAAATAGTTTGACATAATGCCAAAATAATATCACGTGTTGAATGTTCATATGCAATTCATTACAGTAAACTTTGAAGTTTCACCGTTCGCAAATAATTAAAGCTTAGGTTAAATATTGGGGTTAAGTATTTTAATTTTTCTAATCAACAAAGGTAACTGTTCTCTTTCTTCTAACAGGATCCTAGAATTGCAGTTTGCTCTGGAGTTTCCTGCCTAGAGGAAGTACCAACTAATGCAATTGATTTGTTCGAAATAAATGCAGTACAGTATAAACTGAAAAGTATGTTATATGTTTTGAAGTACAAGAAAGCAGTAATTATACGCAACACTTTTGAACAGTAGACAAATTATATAAAAATGCACGGCAGCGGACTATTTTTTATTTTATTTATTTTTTTATAACAGTGTGATGGATGAATGGTGAAAAGTCATTATCTTCGATCCAAGTTCTTCCCTAGTTTATTTTACAAAATTCTTTGCAATGTTTCTATTATGGATTGAAGATGAGTTCAAAAATAAAGTTAGTAGTAGTGAAAAACTGTATATTTATTCCATTTTAGATGTATTCATTACTATGGTGACTTGAACGTTTCCATATTATATGTACTTCGAATTGATATAAGGAGGAAAATTCAGATCATAACATGTTTCATTCAGCAATTTAAGGTGTGTTCGTTTAGATAACTCTTGATAACACATGTCTATTGAAACGCCTATTTTATGTAATTCACTTATTTATCACACTGGTAGATATGGTTCGGCCAAGCTACAACTGAAGGTATACATTTCATTGGCTCGTTCCTTGGCATGGAAAACTTATGTAGTTTCTGTAACTGCCAAATTTACACCAGATACCGTGAAGTTTGAAGTGGTAAAATTCCTCTTCTGAAATCTTACCTGGCTTGCACAAAAGGCCGATTTCGAATTTTACCTGCGTCTTTGCAAGCCTTGCGACCGTGAAATCTTCACACAGCTTGAAAGGCTGGTTAGTAAATTGGCTATTCATTCCTTTAATGGAAAGCGCTTAACATTTCGGGTCCTTAGATCCCCTAACGAGGGTGCATACTTTTTGCCAATTTACATCTGTAAGTACTGCCCTGGACTGCGCTTTTGTACTGCGTGTGCCCATGAATACAACGGTTTAGGAATTTTTATACCTTGTCGAGGTTTTATTGCACGGCACAAGAATGCTCGTTTACAAAATCGTAAATAAAGCGCGCCAGCTGGAAGATAAGAAAATAAGGAGAACTTTGTAGTTATTAGTCAAATAGCAGCGTTCAACGCCGATGTACGGCCCCGTTAGGCCATTTTTAGCGATAACAAGACAGCTCATTACAAAAACCATTCTGGAAAAGTGGCAGGTCGCTTTACAAAAGGCATTACTTCCGTTTGAAATACAACACTCGAGAAGGAATTACTAAACCTAAAAATAGCTCGTTGCAATGGGAATCTTCGGTTCATGTGCTCTCATGTTTGATGACGACAGCATTATTTCCGACCAAGTGTCAAATGTGCATACATTTAGATGTATGTACTTGTGCGATAATTGCGGAAAGTGGGGCTTTAGTGCAAGAGTCGACAAATCCGCACACGAGCAAGTAGATGAGTGCTGAAAATCTATGAGTTCAGTAAAGATACCTCCATAGGTGTTGCGTGCGCTACAATCTTGGCGAAATGAGCACCCAAGAGGATATGTTTAATTTTTTATCTTATACAGTTTTTAGCAAGGTGGCAGAAGGTACGCGCTCCTTCTTGCGAGACCTGCAAAATTTGAAAAACTGGACAGCCCAACCTATTGCGTACTGGAAAAAATGGAAAATTACGGCTACAGGTCGAAGGTAGCCGATTAAGAGAACTAAAAGAGCGCTAAGCTGGAAAGTAATGAGTTTTTTCACAAGAGTTCGATTTAAGTTGGTGAAAGGTTTACACCTCCGCCTCAGGGCTTGCCGCGTGGCCACACGATTTTGAAGCCGCTAAACAAAATGAGGAATTTATAAGTTAAAATTCGGCAAAAAATAAATTTAATTAAAAATTGGTGTTTGTACCAAGGGCCAGCCCCAGATGGAAGCCACACCCTGCTTTGCTTGAACAACGAAATGTTGGAATTTTAGATTATTTTTACTAACTCTCAATGTCGTTTGCAATTCGTAACTAAGTTTAGGGGGAATCTTGAAAATAATGCAATTGCCTAGATTTGTAAGCGTCAGCTGTTCATAATTTATGTATGGTTTTCGTTCAGCGTACATTTTTGTTGTTGATTTAAGATACTAACGGGATTTTTGTTCAAAATTATTTCGTAGTTCACTAGGTTATCATGAATTTGTTTATTATTGAACTTTCTATTTTTAACATTTTAATAAGTATATTAAGTTAAACAGGCTCCTATTTATATTGATTCGGTTCAGTCCATAATATATGATCATGCCTCGCTTGCTCGGCAATAGTAAAACCACTTTCAAATTCGCCCCCCAAAAATGTACAAACATTGACAGGTAGATTTTATTGCATTTGTGGCAACGGTAAAAACTACCCCGTTATTACATTGCTACAGCGGAAACACAATAACTAACTTTGTTTAAAGTGCCCCTTGCTAACTGTTATTACATTGGTTACATTGAGAAATTTACCTAGTAATACTACTTCTAACCGTTATTATGTAACTTTTTGGCCCTCCGAATTTAACTTTAGTCCTTGTAATTGACGACATCCATTAATTTCGGTAACAGGCTCAAGCCGTTGATTAATTTTCTACCTCGAGTAACTCAGCCAAATAAAGTGTTCACCATCTCAAATGTATATGGTTAGGAAAACACAATATAATTACCAACGGTATATTATTCATAACTATAATTACAAAATAATCGGTAATTCTAAGCAAACTGATCATGTATGGGTTCTGCTGGGAACGACAGGAGACATATTAACGCTATCACATTCTATCTTCTAGGTCAGGCTAGAGGCTGGAGTTAGGAGACCGATAAACACTATCACATTTTAAGATCGGGAGAGGATTTAGGGAAGGAAAACTCAAAGACTCGAGTCGGACGGACAGAGTCAGGGTCTAAGCCCAAGAGGGCTTAGGGCGGAAAGCTCTTCCAGGTTAGAGCAGTTGCTGGTCAGAATCGGTGGACTCAAGTGACTTTAAATTGTCGAGAAACCTGCTTATATACTTTCTGGGCGCCTTTATCGGTACAGCGGCTCTGGGTTCCTAGGGAGTAGGAAACGACGCCATCGTTTATTCAGCGCTACTTCGCGCATAGCAGATGCCTTCGCGTTATCGCAAAACCGAGCGCTGGCTAGATGTAACTCTCTATTGCGTGATGTACAAATTAAATACATTTTACGTATAGTTAAAATTTGCTGCAGGAGCTAGCGTTACAATTACATTGCTACAGCGGCAAAGCAAAAATTATCCTGATTCAATGTCTTGTTTAGACTACCCCGTGCTATTCATTATTACATTGGTGCAGCGGAAAAAACTACTCTAAGTAATCTAACTCTTGTTAACCGATATTACATTGGTGGTAGCGGTAAACTACACCTATGCGTGCCTCCTGTACCGGTGGCACAGGTAAATTAAAATGTATGACATTGGATTCCAATCGAAGACTCTTGTATGTGGCTGTATCAATATAACTTTGCTTTCAATTGTATCTACTATGGATCCTTCTACTTCCACCAATTGTATTATATCGGTAGTTCAAGGTGTTTCCCACAATTTGTTTAGTGTCCAAACCTGTGGTTCACTGGTACTGATGTATTCGGCACTAGTTGTGCAAATGGTTCTTCGTCTTTATTTAACTGTCAAATTACTCTCTGTCCATGTCCAATCTTATTATTGTCTTCATTATTAATTGCTTTCTTAGGTAGATATATAAACTTTTTGTAGTTTCTTATTCGACTTACCACTAACAATAAATCTTGATCTTGCTCATCTATCATGATCATGATGCATTCCGTTCAGTCGGTATATGCAACGTCATAGTTGGAACTCGCAGGACAAAAGAGATCGAGATACCAGAGCGGAGATAGATATTATCTCCCCTGATCTTCAACTGCTACTCTGAGCTCATCTTCAAGGAAGTCTTTCATGACGCAGAAGACGGAGTGCTCGCCGACAGCGAGGAGAAATTGCAACAACTCCTAGATCGTGTCCTCTTGGCATATGAAACGTTCACGCTAGGTTGAGCGTTACGAAGACTAATAAATCTATAGTAGTAATTAAGGACTCAGTAGCAGATAGAGGCGTAACAGTTGGAACAGAATAACTCCAGAGGATCGCCAAGATGACTTAACTCTAATCTACGGTTGGAGAACACTCGCTGGAAATTCTATGTCGCATCGAGAAGGCAAGATTTGCGTTCTTCAATCTCCAAAAAGTTCTCAACAGCTGGAGCCTGAACCTAGACGCGTTAAACGTCTTCTCAGTCAATCTGAAACGGATCGAAGCGTTCGAGATGTCAGAGATGTGGTGCTACCGCCGCACACTATACACCAATTGGACGGAGCGTGTTCGCAAGATGTCATGAGGAGGGGAAAGGTAAAGCGACCATCACAACAGGGCATGTGATGCAACACTTGGAGAAGAATGGTCTCTTCCTCTTCGTGTTGGCTGAAAAACCATCGGCAGTGATTCAATGTCTCGTCCAGTGCTCTCTTCAGGCCAGCTGTGAAAGTGATAATGACCAATATTATGATAGCCGGGAAGAAGAAGGTGAGTCCCCGTTTGCGGCATTCTTCTTGTAGCTTCCTGAGTATGTAGGTAACTGGCTGGAATATTCTTCCATCTGTGGCAATCAAAACTTGATCGCTCACAAAGAACAAAGTGTAGTGCACATAGTTCCGTATTGAGGAACCCCATATCATTTCACTTTTTTTTTATCCAAGTACATAATTTAAACACTGTTGAAGCCAATGAACATCCCTGTTGTAAAGCCTTCGAAATTTCAAATGCTTCAAATATTTTATTTTCACATTTTATTGTGCGTATGCAATTCTAGTACAAGTTTTTTACTGCTTTCACATAAATCATATTTACACCACATCATATCAGGCAGTTCCATAACTTATTTATAGAAACGGTGTCATATGCTTTATGTACATCCATGAAATTTAAGTGATCTTTCAAAACGCTATTAAAATGTTTATGGCCATACTAATATTCTAACATTTTATAATTTTTAAATGGTGTGGAAGTTTGTGTTCGATGAAAACACTCGCTGTTGAATTTCAGAACATATCCGGTTTCATCCGCATCGATTTAATTTTCCTTATTTTATTAACAAAACTTTAATGCTAAAAACTGTAGTGTATTATTAAACCATATTTTTGTTATACTCTTACATAGCTTAAGTATGCGGTCTAATAATCAGATTTCACCAGAAATTATCGAATATGCTGCCAATACTTCTACTTGAGCGTTGCTAACAGAAAATTTTAAAAAAGATATGACTTTAAAGACTGATGTGACACAAAAAACGAAACCACTATTAATTGAAAGACTCTTCTAGTGTGTTTTTGTATGTGGTACGTATACTCACTGCTGAAGATGGTGATTTTTAACAATGATACATTGATATTTCCACTTTTCCAAAATTCAGTGCTTTTATTAAATGAAAAAAATATGAACACTTCCAAAATGAGTCCATTATTTCCACCAAAGAAGAATTGATAGATTTCTCACCGAAGCACCATATAATGTTTACTCGATGAGAAAGGTATTTAAAATATATAGTTATCGTCGTCAGCCTGCTGAAGAAAGCCAAAGTATTCACCAAATTTGTCACCGATGCACCGAATGATGTTGACTTGATGATGAAGGTACATATTTAATATACAGATTGTCTGCAGTTACTAGGTACACGGTAAGTAGATACAGAGACGGTTTAAAGTTTTAAGTGGTTGTTAAGCAACACATCCTTGTGATCTATTTACCGTATGTACTTAGAGCTGCAGACAATCTGTATATGTACGGTCGTTCCCGTCATCAGCCTTGCTGAAGAAATCCAAAGTTTTCACCAAAGAAAAAATTAATAGAGTTCTCATCGACACACCAGATGATGTTTACTTGTTAATGGAGGTATTTAATATGTATAGTTGTCGTCGTCGTCAGCCTTGCTGAAGATATCAGAAGTTTTCACCAAAGAATTGATACATTTCTCTCACCAAGGCACCAGATGTTGTTTACTTGATGTTGCAGGTATTTAATATATACAATCTATGTTATCAGCCTTACTGAAAAATAAACACTATTTAGGAGAAATTTCTTCATGAGATACCATTCAGAAAAATGTGTAAATCAAGTGCGTAAGAATATTCTAGCAAAAATTACATTGGAAATGTCAAAATGCCTCAATTTAAAAATCTTGCTCTGTACACAGGGTATTCGAGGAGAACGTCTGTAACATTTCTAGTTAGTACGTGAACTGATATTATTGGTCTAAAAGGATATGCGGAATGGACATCATGCAGAAGTGTTATTTCTGGAATTGATCTTCCATCAGTAACGAAGAATTAAATTGCATTGGGAGCTGTATACATTTATCGATTGCTTTCAATATTAATCAATAATTTGTAGAATTATGATTATGATAATTTAGAGAACGTAGTGTTTTGATTGAATGGACCGGTTTAGTAGGTATGTTTGGCGATTACTGAAGGCGTGGAAGCTTGTTGAGGGCATGATTCCGGTTGTTAGGATTGAGGTAATTTCTATGAGCAAGAAGGCTAGGCTAAACCTCTTGCTTTAGCAATTGTCGCCTACGCTAACTCACACATTGAAATGAAGAAGTGAACACAGCGGATGTTAAAAATTCTATTAAACTAAATGTCATACAATCTCTGTATTTATGTATGACTTGAAGTTCAATGTGTATGCTATTTTTCTGTTTTTGCTAATTCAGCGATTCACTGAACCGGTTTTTATTTGTAGGCATTGTGTACACATAAAACTATATTTCTGATTGCCAGTTGAGTCAAGATCTTACAGCTCGACCTAAAAACGTCGATTAAGAGACGCGACGTTTTCATTAAAGTAGGCCATAGTAAACTAAATGTTACATATTGTTTCCTAAAATTAATCCAAATTATGTATGGTCGAACGTAGTTTGAACAACTAGAAAATGTCGCCAATAATGATAACATATTTACATGGCATTAAGAAAAATATGTTACTGCTTTTTTGGGATAATCATTCTGCGATTTCCCTCGTCAGAGTAGTACTTTTACTTTCTGAAAATTACATACGCTATTCTTCTGCATATTATGGAAATCAAAAGAGACTAAATTGAGTTTGAGTTCATTTTGAAAAGCTTTTAATGGACGCGTTTTCTTTTTCCTCGTTAAGCGATACTTTCCACTTAATAATATGAAAAGGCATATAATTTTAGCAGAACCAACAATATATTTCCTTAAATAGAAATTGCCAGTATGTTTTCTCGTGTTAACACATTTCACATTAATGGTGAGCACCGTCTTACAATTCCCGTTACAAAATTAACTTCCACACATCTATTTTGGGATATTTTCAGAACATCCAGCAAAATATACTCTGAGCACGTTCGCTATACTAAAAATGTTGAGCGATGATGTAAATTTATTCAATATTTTCTTCAAAATATGTATGTATTTCAACTACTCTTTTATGCTGTGTTCGCCTTCACTTCTTGTGTATTTTTACATGGTCCAAAAAGTTGGTGATCGTTTTCACACTACCGTTTCATTGGCAAAATTCGTTTATCTTTGTGCAGTAGACGGATGAAGCGGTTGTTTTGATATATTGAGAGTTGCTAAACAAAAGTGAGCATCAAAAATATTTGGCATCTATAAAAAAACAGATGAACAACTTTTATTGCATTTAACGCAATTCTTCAAAGCAAATTCTGGTTCATATCTGAACTTTTATCAACAGGGGCGTTTCTAGCTTATCTTCTGCCCGGGTTCGAGGTCTCATATGCCGCCCCCTGTGGTGCAGGTGATTAGGGGATCTGAGTGAGTTGAGTTGAGTGATTTAAGTTGAGCGAAGCTAAATAGAGGAACATTCTTAATATAAACCAAACACTTTTATCTATTATTAATCCCACAATCTGATAACATAAAAATATAAATTATAATATTGGGCATAACATTGGTTACTTTTCAAAACCAAAATCAATGTTCCTTGATTTTATTATAAATATATATTATATATCATTTACATCTATGTCAATGTCATTTTCAATACTTCTTATAGCTAGATTTGGTGGTTTTGTTGTATCATTGTTGCTTATGAAATAATTTTAAAACTGGCCTTGGTGTACCTTGCCGGTAATGCTTATTTTCATACTTAAAAGATATAGCTAACTTGTATTTCCTGTGTTTTATTATTGTAAATTAAATTTAGCATTGTATTCTCGTATCAAAAGTAGAGCCGGTCGTATGCTATGAGCACACCGTAAATTTAATTTGCGGGTGTGCATCGATAAAGGCAACTTCTAAGCCTACTCGCGGGATGGGGGGATTTTCGGCTAAAGTGGATTTCACGGAGAACATGTCAGTGAGTCGCAGGTTCGCCTAAAGTAAAAGGTAGAAGTGTCTGCGGCTTCAGAGTGCCTTGTGCGAAAATAGCCTACGTCGAAGTGAATAACAGCGGCCTAAAAGGGCCTGACAGTATTTAAATTGCTGCTCTTACGTTTGAGTACATCAAGCCAGAGTTAAGCTTCATTTACATTGTGTGCCGGGGGTATACAATTTGCGAAGCAGCTGGCAATTTCGAGGTGTCAATTGAAGCTAAAACATTGGGTGTGGTAGCTTTCCACGCATCACGCCATTCAAGGTTTAGATGACGCAATCTAGTGCGGAAGGTAATTAGATATAAGAAAGGTTTGCATTAAACTGTGAGAAACTTTTACAAGCGCGAAAGATGTGCATCGTTAACGAATAATAGGTGTATAGATCGCGCACGATTTTAGCTGAGTCGCCTTTGGTAGAGTCATCTTTTGAGACAATTTGACATAGCGTTCCAAAGACAGTCATTTCAACTAGGGCTGCAACGAGCCCTAGTTTTTTACTTGACCGAGTACCGAGTACTCGGCCGCCGAGTAGCAAAATGCTTTCTTTTAATACGCTTTGACAAATCCTTTTAAAAAGACAACTAGGTATTTTAGTTCAGAGATGGCTCTAATATCAGAAGTAATACCAAGTGTAAGGGCTCTGAAAAAATATCTTTTACAATGTAAGAATTTAGTGGGAACCATGAAAGATAGTCTAATTAAAGGTTTGGATAGCCGTTTTAATAATATAGACTTATATCCCAATTATTCTATCTCCACTTTATTAGATTCCAGGTTCAAAGATATATTTTTCATAGGCAGTTGCAAATATGCAATTAATTATAGAGAAGCTGATTAGTGTTTTTTGGAAGATCATGTTCATGTCCAGCGAGAAAAACCAAATATACCAAATGTAGAAAATAGTTTATCACAGGCTCTGGCGATGATGATATTCCACTGAACGCTCTTATTCCAATGACTAAAACGATGAAACCCGAAACTTCTATTTGGGATATGTTTTCTTCTATTGCTTCAGCAGTACTGGTATCATTAAGATCATTGAAGACAGATTTCTCATTTTATAGAAAATCATTGATAAAAAAAGCTGTAAAAATAATAATGTTAATACATGACTTACATTTCTA
This sequence comes from Agriotes lineatus, assembly GCA_940337035.1. Classification (NCBI taxonomy): domain Eukaryota; kingdom Metazoa; phylum Arthropoda; class Insecta; order Coleoptera; family Elateridae; genus Agriotes; species Agriotes lineatus. The sequence continues at coordinate 265,519 of CALNHX010000232.1, forward strand.
TAAATATATTGTTCCATGATAGAATAAACCTCGGAATAAATGAATAATCTTCTTTTAAAATGTGTTTTATTATAATAATTATTTAGATTACAAAAATAGTATTTAAATTAGAACAATATTAACAAAATAGATAGTAGATTCATCTTATATTCTAAATTAATCTAAAATAACTCAGTAGAACAAAAAAACAGAGCCCAAAAAATTACTTCAATACTACTTTTTTTGCTTTTAGCGATGCAAATTCATCTATCGTTTTTGAAAAATCTATTTTCTCTGATATTTCATGCTCAATAGAAATAAGTGCACGACTTGATTGAGCCATGGTAGATCGTAGATAATCTTTAATTATTTTGAGTTTTCTAAAACTCCTCTCACCAGTCGCTACGGAAACTGGCAGTGTCAAAAAAATCCTCAGGGCAATGGTAAAATTTGGGAAACAAGACATAAAATCCACATCTACAATTTTTCGTAAAATCTGAAGGGGATTACTCAAAACATCAAGAAAAATGTACATATTATTATTTATAGAGTTGGATGACATTTAAATCCCTTTTTATTTCATCATTTTCATTTAACTGAAGCTTTATGTCCAAATCCATACACGATTTCATTAGGGAGTCATTATCCATTTCTTTAAAACTGTATAAAAAGTTAAAGAGAGATTCACACTCTTTTACTAATTCAAACCTTTCCTCAAGTGAATTATTCATGTGATCTAAAATCGTAAAATAGAAATTTATTTTGAAACATTCTAGGATCTGCAATCGAAGTATCTTTACTTTCATACAAAAATTGACGTGGTTTTTCTACTGTGCGAATTGTAGGAAATTCTGGGTCTATTTGAATTTTCTCAGCTTCTTTAATGGCATCACTAATAAATATATTGAAACATTCATCTTTTCTTTTTTGAATCATGCTATTTTGCAGATTTTTAACGCGTAGACACATTCGGCTAAGTTTAATTTTGGATTTTGAAGCATTTTACTAACAATATCTACCTTTGAAAGTAAATTATGCCAAATAATTATGGAACAAATAAATTTGAAAGTAGATATCTTTTTTGTTTTCAAGTCTCGGGTAGGATCATTCATTAATTCTGTTAAACTATCAATGATGTTTTTCAGGTTGAGACGTAATGGTCTTATAGCTTGTATTCTACTCTCCCATTGTGTGTCGCTAAGATCTGTGAGAGTTATATTTGAAATGTGGCTTTTCAAGATATTCCATCTGTATGGGGAAGCAAAAAAAAGTTATATACTTCCTGAATTATTCAAAAAAAAAAATCAAATATTTCCCCGCTAATATTAGCAGCATCGCTTACGATCAAATTCAGAGTATGAGCATTACAAGGGACAAGGAGTGCGCTTGGATTGATATCTATAATGCGTTTTTGAAGTCCAATATTTTTACCTCGCATATTAGACCGATTGTCGTAACCTTGTCCCTAATATTTTGCAAATCTAGCTGGTAATCAACCAATTTTTCTAATAAGAAGTTATACAATCCTTCACCAATTGTGTTCGTGATAGGATCAAAATCAAAAAAAAAATCGGGTATTTCGACATTTTTATCTGAAATATTTATATTTACGTACCTCACAACAAATGTAATTTGTTCGGTATGACTTACTTCTGGTATACAGTCGAGTATAATTGAAAAATATTTAGAATGTTTTCCGAATCCTAAATAGTGTGGCATTTTAGTTTTAAGTTCTGTTGACTTTTTAACATTATCCAAATGATCTAACATAATAATAATGGTGAGGCACTAACACCCCATGAAGGAGCTTGGCCTGCAAGGCGGAAGGTCAGAGCTTCCGTATCCTCGCTCTCACACATCTCTAACATAACAGGATCAAATTTAACAATCATCTCAACATTTTTTTTAAATTACCATTGTTAGAAGGCTGTCTAACAATGAACTTATAACGGAACTCGCTTGTTTGAGCGAATATAATTTGGCTATGAAAATCCAAGAAGGTACATTGGGAAGTTGATCTGACTGCCAAAATACTGAAAAATTACTACAAATTCGGAATTTAGCTGGGAAAACTTACCAAAGTATGATAAATGCTTACAAACCAGGAAATTACCTCACAAGTAATAGATTTTCTTTTATGTATATGACAGATGACGGTAATTAGAGGTATCGGTTTTGATTCGGCCGCCCTTTCCCTCCGCTAGGACCGGCCATGTCCTGATTCTCACATTGTAGAGCATTTTCCAAAATGAGATTAGTGTGACCGTCACCAGACGCACAACCCTGATATGAACGAATATGTAGTTCATTTGCCCGAAACCACAGAACGTTTAATTAAATCGTCTCGCGACACCGCGTTATGGACCTGACCTTGGCCAAAATTGTTTGCTTTGGTAATCAGAATTTAGTATCTAATTGACCTTAAACTTGAACTGCATACGAGAGGAGGATGTGCGGTTTGTCATATCAGGGCAATGTCGGTTGCGTCGATGGCTAACAAGTCAATGCTTTTGATTAATTGGAATGACTTTTCAGTTCTATTAAAGCTAGACATCAAGATGATCCTTTGCAAATAAATGTAGGTTGTTCAAAGTTCGGGGGAGCTTGGCGTTCGTAGCTAGGGGCGCACTAGTCTGACATAATCTGAAAGACTACATTAAATCTATGTTCTTTTTCATTGTACGCGATACTATTGCATGTTAAAAAAAAATTTAAAACGGTTAGATTTCTAGAATATCAATAATGTACTTCAATTCCTTATAATACAACAAAGGACACATAACAATGATAAAAAAAAATAGTATCCGACTACATATCTGCTTCTATTTTATGGATCTAAATCCCAACTGCTAGCTTAATTTTTGTTCCGATATTCACATTTTTGTGTTTTAAAAATTCTGTCGGTAAACTCCTTGTGCTTGACGTTGAACAGTGCATTTTTCTTTATTTTTTGTCAATTCCATCGAACCGTTATGATTTTTATATTAAAAATGTCATGTACTACTACGAAATTATGATTTTCACGCTTAGGTAGGTAATTACATAAATATAAAAATACTCTGTCAAAAACTAATTTTAGCCTATACTTAATCTAAAACTCGAATATAATACAAATCTGACCATAACTTGTTAGTCCAATTGAACTTTCATATTATTTACGGTGGGCCGACGGCGTTTGGGCACTGGAATTATTTTATGCAAAATTTTACCAACTGACTTTCAAAACGCCTCTTTACATTCCCTTTTCTTACTTGTTGTACAGTTAATCTGGAAAATACTTTAATTATTACTGATTTCGTTAATAAATTCCTTTCTCATTGTTACTTATTTCTTTGTATTATTTATTGCTACTCAATATAATGATTTGAGGTATCAAAAATTGTTAACGATTATCTCAACAATTTCCAAATTTATAGTCAGAAGTTCTTGAACCCTTTAGTTTAGAAATTTACAATGTATCCAAAGTTATCACAAAATATGGGTAGATGTTTAAAAAAATTAATAACGCAGCGAAAGTGTGTGATATAAAAAAGAATTAAAGAGAACCAGCAATTAAGCAATCTTTGTTCGAGACTTTCCCACAGTTAATATGTATTTAAAACTGCAAAAAGGGTTACATTTTCTAGAAAACAAAAATCTTCAGAAAAAGTAAAATTGCATTTTTCGATATTCCTAAGCGTTATTTTGTGTTAACCACTTGTTCAAGACATTGTTATTACATATTGTTTGTTTTATTTGTGTTGTTTGGCCTATAATATTATCTGAATTAATTGTTAAGTCAGTTAAGTGAGAGTCACTAAACGGTTATTCCTATAATCCAGAACAATGTAAACATTTCTGGCTTTTATTCCGAGCCTATAATACTAATCGTATTGGCAATGTTCCATATTTTTTATTCTCCTTGTGTACTTATATATTGTAATAGTACGCTCGCTTAAAATGAGGTTTTAAATAAAATTTATAATTAGGGCAAGGGCTACTACACTTAATGAAATGAAAGTTTCAATTGAGAATTGCCTGTCAAACTCAGGGCAAATTAAAAGAATGTAATAATAATTACCAAAAATAAATGGTTTATTGCTCTTTTCTTATTTTATTTATTTGCAATAAATAAGGGCTTTTCTCTGGTGAACATGAAACAATTATTAACTCAGGGGGTCGGTTCATAAAATTAATTAGAAAACTTTGTATGACAAACAATTCGTTGTATGACAATTACTTTCTGATATTAGGGCAAATGCGTTGTTCTCAACTGACAGTTAAATAACCTCTCAATTTAGTGCTGTAAACAAGATGATCCGTCAGTGCAAAAATTGCGTAAAATTGAATTAAACACCAAAATGGCAAGAATATATGAGGTAAATACGATTAATTCTGTGACGTAGCAACGGCTACCCTAGTTTTGTTTGGGACGCTTTTTTTCAACTTCTGGCAACAACTGCAAATTCCGCCTCAACTAGCACTTTTTAGGGACGTCAGCTAAATTATTCGAAGCTCCATGCATCTGATACTGTGAAAACACGTTGAACTTCTCGGCAAAGGTCTATTTTTGACGAACTCCAATTTATACGAGGCTTCACGAACTCTTTGCTGTGAAGTTTTACCTTTTTTGTAGAGGTGCTCTGCTATTGGTTGGCATACTGGAAGGACGCCACGGTAAATACTCGCTTGAAAATGGGTTGCTGGTCTTAATTATTTTACGCAGGGATAGCTGTAGGCCTCTTCTCAATGTAGCACAAAATCTTCACCGACGTAGGCTCGTAGCTCTTACCCTTGGGAAAATTACACCTACAGATGCGCGGCAACTTGGTGAAAACTTTACACAAAACTGGTTTCACAAATGACTTTTTATTCACAATAAATGTGGGCTTAATTTGCCCCAACATGAAAAATTTAAGCTTGTTTTTTTAATTACGACAATTGATTGTCTGGTAACTATGCAACTAGATTTACAATTGTTTAAAAGAAATTAGGTTTGATTACATGTTTGAACTGATGGACTACATTTTTGATGTCATGTCTTTGCGGGACATTATTTACAAATATTTCCATATAATTTTTTTTATGCACGCGCTATATTTTGATGGAGAATATCACGAATGAAATAAGTGCAGTAAAGAAATCATTTTTATTAAAAATAATAACAAAACTTATACTAAAATTTTACGATTTATTGTGGTGCCAGTGACGTAAGTGGAAATTTTCGATAAATATGCAGTTATTAATAATAGCCGTTGCTATGGCAATCTTCCAATTAAGAATTCATAAGGGATATTCTCTTCAAAACGATGAAGTTATTAAAATATATAAAGTATGATGTTTTATATTGCAGTTCTCCCAAAAATTATTTGCGGCAAAGTGAATGTCATGTTCAATGTGGTTTATCGGAAAGCTACCTAGTACAGAATTTGTAATGTTGCTTACTTATGTATACTAGTAAATGACACACTAGAAATTCGCCAGAAGAAAAAACGAGGAAACTAACATGAAGTTGCTTGCAACTGTATTTTATTAACCCTCCAGTCCACGGGTGGCTAGAAAGTTGGTGGCCATTCTTGATATGCAGTTTTAAGGTCAAAATAATTTACTTTTTCAAAATTTCGTTCAAGATATTTCAGCTTTGATATCTTTTTATTAAACTCATTGCAATATATGTATTTGTAAAAGAAACAGTAAATAGTAACATAGATGAACAAATGCAAACAACGTCTGTTGCAGTAGCAGTATAAAAATTACTATTTAGAAGCAAAAAGCGTACAATCATACTTCTAAAATAATAATACAGTACACTTAAACTTAAACACAGAAAAAATACTAAAAAAACCTGTACACAAAATTGCGGCACTCAAAGTTGACCAACAATTTTGACAGTTAAAAAAAATTATTAAAAATTTTGCAGTGGTAGGTACTGTATGTTAACAACTGAATATAAATTTTCACTCCTAGTATAAATACACCACTCACAGTATGGCACAACACGAAATGTCTAAGATTACATTGTAACTGTAAGAAAAGGACATTAAATAGGGGGTTCATATATCAACTTAAAATAGCCTGGCCCTAGTCTCAGTACCGGTAAATACCATAATGTGTGCATATTAAATATAGTTACATCATTCAACGGGTGGGGTCTGTGGCGTCCGATGGGCCCCTCTAGCTTAGATATCACGTCATTTCAGTACAATTTTTCTGATGTAGTATAGCTTTCAAAAGTTGAGGAAGGTAAAGAGAAGACCACCCAGTAAATAAATTTAATAGAAAAATTCTAGCAAAATGTATTTAGTAGAGGTAGTTTCACCCCGACTGTAAACTGAGAAATCGACATTATGTCTATATGAATATCAATCTGTTATAGAGTTCGATTGAAATGTTCAAATTTGGAAATTCGAAATTTCCCCCGAGTTTTCAGGGAAAGTGTTACACCATCATTAATACTAACACTCATAACGTAGTATTTCTTAAAATTGCCATGAAAGTGAATTTTTTTTTACCACAAACCACAAAATGGGTTTGTGGTAAAGATAAAGATTAGTTTATCTTTTAGTCATACAACTGCAAAATTTTGCCTGCTAACGTTTTAAACGAAATGTTTACATTTTGGCTTTTAGATATAAATTCTTAAATCGTTAATTTTCAAAAAAATATAAAATTTCAAGGATTTTAGAAATATATAACCAGTGAATAAATATACTTCCGACTGCCACACTGACACCGCTGCGAGACCAAAGCAAACAAACAAATTTGTATCTAATTGGGATTTTAAAATCAGTTTTGGGAATGTATTTTTCCAAATAATATTTATCTAGGTTTTAATTATAATTGGCAGTTCTCCCGACATACTAAAAAATGTAAAATTGCAGAACATCCGATGTAAAAATTTATAAATAGCGAGCTGTGTTCTTGGATTTCCATATCATTTCTTTGTATTTATTTATCTTCAATTCCTGGTGTATATTTAGATAAAACAAGACACCGCGCACTTTATACAACCGATGAATAGATAAAAATAATATGCAGTTACTGGCCACCTTGTTTATATTCCTCAGACGACGCCTTTCTCTTAATTGATGAGTCATGTATTATTCATCAAAGGTAATCCTGTTACCTTCAATTGCAGCTCGTTTCAAGATATGAAATAATCAAATGATTACTAGAAAATCCGACTTCACTCACTGCACCACCCCTTTCCCATGTGTGAAAAACATGGGAAGAGATTTTTAACTAAGCAATGATGTCATTTTAATTTACTAGGTCGTTGCTGTGACGTCACGCCACTGAATTAAACACATAATGAATATTTAATTAAAATTATCCGATTGAGTTTCGAGCTACAGACGTTGTAAAGTCTTACAGGTCAACAGCCATACCTTATAAGACAAATTTGTCAGATGTCACTAGTTATGAATGTGTCGTACGCTTATTATCAAACTAAATATATTTATCTTTATTATTGAATTTCTTTATTAGCATGATGCGCTATTGCAGTTTGTTTGTTGTTATTGTCTTATTGTACTTAGATAACATGGACAACATAGATGCTTCCTGCACTAGAAATTAGTCTTAGATTGCTTGTTGCTGCAGTAGGTTGCAACTCTAATTCTCCTATGTTAAATAAACACTTTATAGTAAATACATTGTTTTTAAATTTTGTTGGGGTCAACGAGACTTAACTCGCTCGAGAGGACGTCAACCGCGAAGCCTCTCCACCTGATGGGCTCGTTAATCGTTTCTCAACTTTGTGGCATTTAATGGGTCCGGTTATTTCTGAAACGCCAATTAATTGTGGGCTCTTTTAAATATGATACCAGAGGCCGAAAATTTAGTCAATTTATTGGAAAGTGCCATAGCACGTATACTTGATGTTAGTAATGCAGCATCTTAAATATTTACAGCACCTAAATTTCTCTGTCGGAAAAAATGATTTTTGATGTTGGTTTCACTTCCGCATTAACCGGAAGTAATGTTGTTTACACTTCTTAATGTGATTTAAAATGTGTCTATAAACTTTTTAAATCGACGCCGGAAGAACCATTGACACAGTTACACCTTTTGGAACTTTTCGTTGAAATATTAAGTTTTTTTGGTAAGGTATTATAGCCAACTGTACAGCGACGCCTGTAATCGGCCTAACGGCTGTTGGCTGAGTACCAAAATAAAAAAAAATTAAAAACTCAACTTTATATTTACTAAAGCTCTGTATGGCGTTAGACCGTAACGGGTAAACTCGCTATTTATTGAAATGTAGATTACAAAATAAATAATTCAAAAGATTCTATAAACTGACACTTTTAAGAAATCTAAAAGTTATAGTGGAAGGACCCATAAATAATGCAAACAAAACATCAACCGGGGCCGGTAGCTTAAGTGCCCTCTTTAATTTGTTCAACTAATGCACTCTTGATCCCACTTTAGGCCCTTAGAACGGCACACGTACCTCGATCGACAAGACCGACTTTTATGGGATTTTTATCAAGAAGAAAGGCATAGGGGCCGTAACAGCCGCTTACGATATATTAATAACCCCACAAAACATATCTTCTCGCAGCCGGCAGCCACTGGGGGCAAAAATAACCCTCTTGTGCTTACGGGCAGATACCATTACAGAGCAGGAACTAATATTACAGGATATACGATTAGTAATTAGGCGTAATGGATCGCGGTGCTGCTGGACTTCCGTCTGGCAAGACTCACCAACTTTTTTTATTGTAGCAAATCTTTTTAATAATTCTGGTTAAGTAATCCCAAACTGTTTGAGAACGTTTTAAATAGAATAGTTTAGGTGGAATTTTAAAATTTGTATGTTTATAAAAACCTCTTAAACAATTATTATTATTCAATTTGTTTTACCGATGTGTGAAGTATTGCATTGCTTCTATTAGTTATGAGGCAAAATTCATTAAACGGGAAAAGTTTTACGAAGATTTTGAGAAATGAGAAAAAGTGAGCTTTAATCGCTCAATAAATACTTGCAAAACAAAAATTTAAGGCCAAAGCAAATGCATGCAGATATTATCGACGCTTCTTCCTATTAAGTAGTAAACAATTGGTTTCGAGAGTCCAAACAGTGCTGATCGGCTGCATACTGCCTGTACTAAAAAAAAACATTGATATGTGGATGCATAGAAAATAGAAGAGAAAATTTGGCAGAAGGAATTCTCCTTCATAACGATAACGCTCCGGTTCATAAGAGCCTTATTTCTATTAACGCAATTCGGGATATTTCGTTAGAAGTTATGCAGTGTTGAATTCTGACTGCTTACTCCGGGGGGGGGGGGGGGATGAACCGGCCGGGGGGTATTTTTACCTATTCCCGCGCCAAACCACCCATCCTTTTATAGATAAAAAACATGAATATGAAGTGGTAATGTTTCCGGGGGGGGGGGACCCCCCCCCTCCCCGGTCACACCTCTGGATTCAACACTGGAAGTTATGGAGCATCCGCCCTACTCCCCTAACCTAGCTTCTAGCGATTTTTATTTATTTCCGAATCTAAAAAAGTGTCGGGTTTCAAATTTAGGAGCGATAACGATGTTATAACAGCAATTCAGACATTTTTCTGTTATCAAGACTCTGAATTTTTCAAGAATAGAACTGCTGCTTCACTATTGATGGGATAACTGCATTCATGTTCAAATGAATTGTGTTGAAAAAGAATGCGATGTTCTATACTAGGGACAATAAATACTGTGGATCCCTCGTATTTTTCTGCACTAAATTGTAATTTCAAAAATGAAAATACCACTAGCTAATCCGAATTGCACCAATGGTATGATAGCGTTATGTATATAACCTACAATTCAACGTGTAAAATGGCAGGTTCTGAAGTATCTAGATCTAAGACGAACAATACAAGGAGATACACTCGTATTATTGCCTATACTGTTTTATATGAAATTATAGTACCAACAGTACAGAATGAGATAGAAATAGAGTTATTTTGTTTTTTATTTACACGTGAGGATGGTTCCCATCCATTCGAAATGTCAACTGCATGTCACATAGTTTAGGCAACATTTGCAAACGTAAAACTAGTTTTGAATTAAATTTTAAGAATTATATTACTGAGTTACAAACAGGAAAGAAGAATGGAACCGACATATTTTCAGAATGGGAGAAGGCCAAATAGTACGTGTTGCGCAAGGGAGAACAAGTGTAGGACGTACTAAGAAGAGATGGAAAGACTAAGTTTAATTTGGCAATTAAGATGACATAACCTTTAAAACGGAAGAAGAATTTAGGTGCGTACGTGCGCGAAAGCTGGAGTCTGTAACACGGCGTTTTACCTAGTCCTACACTCCACGGTACTATTACCTTATATTGCCCTGGGTTGCTAGCTTATTCAGTCGGTGAGGTACGAGACTCTATTAGTATCGTCAGTGCGGCTAAGGGAAAGCTAATATTGTTTGAGGTCAGCTCGTTGTCACCAGGAATATTATACTTACACATGCAAAAACTACAACTAAGAACAACCCAACAGTTTACATGAATGCATATAATTTGTAAGAAAACACAGACAGAAGAAAATACATATCAACAAATACATAAAACGGTTGCGCGCTACACCTGAGAAAATGCCTTGACTAAATCCTTATAGTTTAGTTATCCATGCACAGCCAAAGTCCACGAGCGCGACGTGTAATGCAATTCCGCGCACAAATAAACCTAACGTGAAGTTGTCGATTCTTTAAAATGTGTCGATGCTTGGAATCCTCTGGACGCCGAGTCAGCAAATGACGTGATGACTGCGTAATGGTTGCCGGTACTTCCCCGTTATCTGGGACGCAAACACATTGCTCACGGTTGCGCAATTATTCATTAAAACAATTGCTAACAATGTTGTAACTGCTTTCTTATTTTGTAGCGCGGTTTCAAGCAGGAACTAACCTTGTTTTAATCCTTCCACCAAAGAGCCGGGAACAGCGCTGAGTGCCTCCTTGAGGTCAAAATCGCAGCTTCGAGCGATGTCGACTCGGAACACCGCGGAACCACTTCCAAGGTGATTCTGATAAACGACACCTCGGCTGGAGATGCACGGCGTCGGTTGCTTGCACACGTAAACCTTCAAAAACACTTAAAAGGCCAATCCGCCCCCTTTACTAGCTTGGGGGGAAATGAATCTCCAGCGGCCCATGGCGTTGTTGCGATTTGGCTGTTCTTTGTTCTCCGGATTATAATGCTGGATCTGCAAATTCTCGTACATGTGCACTATTGAGTCCGCATCCGGAACGTTATAGTACGCGGCCGCCTACACATAGTTTTTACTTACTACGCTGCTACTTGAATAAGACATAATAACACATACTGTTAAGCTTTATTACTAATCGTGTATATAATAAAAAGGTGTGAAATATGTAAACACAGATGGCACGAATTGGACCGTTTCAAGTCCGGAATGATAACACTTGTAAGGCGGTAGAATAGTGTTTATTATAATGCCGAATGATTAGTGCTGATCGTAGTCACCGAAGATTGGGCTCAAACCGATCGAGCTTATTGACTGCTCTGTTACTGATAACCAAAGGGACGACCTGCAAAACACTACATTCCGGTCTTGTAACGTAAATTACTATTGTCGATCATTTCATTTTGGCGCCCCCTGAAATTTTTCGCTAGAACCCCGAGCTTCTCAGGCTTTTGCTATAATACGTTTTCTGCGTGAAATATAGAATAACACTTGACTCTTGCTGTTCTGGTGGAACACAAAACAAATTCTTCGTATCGCCAGTCTCCTTACAATGGCCTTTCTATAAACATTTCTAAAAATCGACCCCCCCCCCCGCGCGGTAACGTCTTCATATGGAATTAAGAGGGGTGTGCACGAGGAAAAGTAAAATAGTTAGCTGTTTTGAAAATTTTAAAGGTCTAAAATATTCTACTACTCGAGAGAAACAAGTTTAAATGAAAAAATTGCTTATTTTCCCGCCAAATATCAATCTGAATATTATATGGCTCGGATGGAACATTTTAAGCAAGATGGATTCTCGTAGTTGCCATCTATGATTGTCTCACTCCGAAGCTAGCTGAATAATTTTTCCCACACTTTTTGGCATGCCGAGATTACTTATTTCGTATTTTTAACCAAACTTACCTTCTTTATCGGAACGTATTGACAGACATTTTGTGACCCAACACCTGACCTAGCATGATGAAATTTAATCTGTAGGAGGCTAACAATTGATTAAATCATGAGCTGGACTACGGTTATGGACCTGCCCCTGAATGCAGCAATTATTGCACTAAGAGACAGAGGACCATCAAGGGAATCCAGTAGTGATGGTCCCACAGCTCGGAAATGCCCCCTTACGGAAGTACAGAGGGAGGGAGGGTTAATATTTGTTTATTTTGGAGATTGGAAATCGTGATTTGGTTAGTGTTTTAGCTTCTTACAGATTAAACTTCGTTAGGTTAGGTTCATATATCTAATACTTACTATATTGCTAGCGGCTATGAGTGGGAAACTCACCAAGGAAGTGAGACATACAACCAACTCTTCAATGTATATGGTGAGCTGTGTGCAAGCGCGGCGGCGTCGTCCGGCCAATGGGGAAGTGGTCAAGTTTAAAATTCGCTTCTAAAGGCGGAGTTCGAATTCTCACGCATGCGCACGAGACGCGTTATACTCTAAGTGAGACTATGTCGGCGCCGTAATGTTTTCTGACGTTTCCAGGCCCTACTAGCAATATATGTGTATTATATATATGGTTAGGTTATGTTCCCGTAGGACACCTGTAAGGCCCCCTTACGAGACAGAGCAGGGAGAACTCTGACATAATTTTTGTTAGGTTAGGTTAGGTTACCTTACCTAAATGGCCCAAAACCAAACAGTACAGGGGCTCCCACGCAGTTTTCGTTAGGTTAGGTTGGTTTAGGTTACGTTAGGTTGGGGGCCTCGATAGTCGAGCGGTCCTGCTGCTCGAGGTCACAGTGTGAACTCGAGCGCTCGGAAGAGAGTTCGACTCCCGGTCGGGACGCTCCAGTTTTCCAGGTTATGTACGATTAGGTTAGGTTAAGTAAAAAATACCTGTAACGGCCCAAAACCAAACAGAACAGGGACTCCTATGCAATTTTCATTAGAATAGGTTCAGGGGCGCGCCGCCCCAGTGTGCGGTGTGTGCACCGCACACGGGCAACAGTCCGTTTAGGGGCAACACGAGGGAATTCGATATGTTTTATTCTTCTATTACTGAGTCTCCCTATCTAATAAAAATTATCAAAGAGTGAAAAATAAAATGTAATGCCTACCGAGTTGATTATGTAAACCGATCCGTCTTATCTTGATAAACGCGATCACACACCCTAAAACTTTGTAAACAAATATTAAGCACGTATGAATCTTTAAAACGATTATTTATTACTGTTTTGGCTGCAGCAATTCGATTTATGTTTAGTTCTATTTCTCTTAGGGAGAAAATAACATTTTCGGGTTCATTGTCATTTCCGCATTCAAGTGATAAAGTGTGCAAGTTGTGTTGAGTGTTGCAATAGAAGTAGTAAGGAGACAAACGCGAAAAATGTATGTAATCAAATAATTTTCAATTGTAAATTCTTTTTATTCGGGGCTGAAATTCGTTTTGAATTTTTTCTCATTTCTTTACTTTGTTATGCTTTCAGACATTTAATTACTGCAGCTGAACAATGCCGATAAAACAAGAATCTGGTTATCAACATAGAAAAAAGCAACTAGAAAAACGGAAAAATGTAGAAAAACAAGCTGGGGCATTAGAAAAATATTTGAAATTACAACACCCGCAACCATCTACATCTACTAGTAAAGCCGAGCAAGAGTCCTCTAAAGACATCGAAGAAAAAACTGAGCAAGAATTAGGAGATGGCCAGGAGGAAATTCATCAGCATGTAACAGCCCCTTTGCCACCCGAACTTGCCGAAGATATAATAAGTGATGATCCTGGTATGTGGCCAGATAATTTATCAAATAACTCCATTCAAATCTTGGTACAAAATCAACCTAAGCAAGTAAAAAACGTAACTATCCTGCCGATGAGAAGGGACGCAAATTTTCTGACGTATATTATTATAGGACATTGCCAAATGGCGAGAAATGCGAAAGAAATTGGTTATTGTTCTCGGTATTGAAAAATTCAGTTTTTGTTTTTGTTGTAAATTATTTACAGAGAGCATAAGCCATACTTTAGTCACTGAAGGTTCAGCTGACTGGCAACATTTATCGTTGATATTATACAGGCAGGAAAAAAGTTCAATACACATTAAAAATTGCAACAAATGGATACAACTAGCAAAAGCATTTAAGACCCAAACAACTATAGACAAAATTCAACAAGAAGTTTATAACATTGAAAAAAAACATTGGTATGACGTGATAGAACGAATTATATACTTCATACAATTTTTGGCTCGTCAAAATCTCGCGTTTCGTGGAAAATCAAATTAATTTTTTGATGCCAATAACGGGAATTTTTTAAAACTTGTTGAAATGGTGTCTAAATTCGATGCTACTATGTCAGCCCATGTAAGACGAATTCAAACTTCAAAAAGTTTGAAATATATGCCTACTTATCTGGGCGACAAAATTCAGAGCGAAATCCTAAATTTATTGTCAAATGAAATAAAAGAATCTATTTTGAGAATGGTACAAGAGTCAAAATATTTCTCTTTAATATTAGACTGCACACCCATGCTAGTCACACGGAACAATTAACGATAATCATTGGTTTCGTAAAACTAAACACCACATCTAGAAAGGTAGAAGTCCATGAACATTTCTTAGGTTTTTGCCCTATTACAAATTTTTATTTGATTGTAATAGACACGGGTTTAAGTTCCTTAAATAATAGATTTGACCTAATAAAAGAACACAGTAGCTTGTTTAATTTTCTTTATAATGTGCGCGGTTTAAAAGAAGTTGAAGATGAAGCCATTTTAAATAACTGCAAAGACCTACAACTAAAACTGTCTGACAGTAGTAGAAATGAAACGGACATTGATGCCCTAGAACTTTACCAAGAAATAAATGTTTTGAAGTATATGCTAAGACCTAGTATGACTGCTTTTAACGTACTGGAATATATTTTAGAAAACAGTTTATTCACTACGTTTCCTAACACTGTGATTGCGCTAAGAATTTTACTAACTTTGCCTGTATCAGTAGCATCAGGCGAACGATCATTTTCAAAACTCAAAATTATAAAAAATTATTTGAGAACCACCATGACCCAAACTAGACTGGTCAATATGGCTACAATTTCAATAGAACATGAACATGCCGAGCAACTATAACTTCATGAATTTATAAAAAAGTTTTCGGAAATGAAAACCAGACGCGTTGAGTTCTTGTAAATACTTAGATGTATTCTAATCTAATGTTTGTGCTTATATTTACTGTTATTTTGTTAAAAGTTCAGCCATTTTATTTATGTATTAAACTTCTTAAGGTTTGTTATAAACTTTTTTTTTGTATTTTATTTTATATTTTTATTCTGTATTTTAATATAGGAAATTTCTTTGTGAGTTTGAAGTTTTTTTTACTTTTGAAAGTACTACTAGAGTTAGGGGCAACAAAAAATATCCGCACACAGGCAACCAAAATATGCGGCGCGGCCCTGAATAGGTTGATTTAGGTTACATTACGTTAGCCAAGGTGAGGTTATGTACAATTAGGTTAGGTTAAGTTAAGAAATATGAAACATGTAACCGCGGCGTCTCAGAAAATGTGAACAGGCATCAGACATTATTATAGCCGAAGAATATCCCGCAAAATAATCAAATCTACGGAGTTTTGAAAACTGTTCCATTTAAACCTTTTTCGCATAGACGAGTAAAACATTTTAGGCTTTACAATTTTCAAAAATTGAAATTTTTTACTTGCCCATGTTAGCTTCCACTACGGGTACCACTGTAAGGGAGCGTTTCCGCGCTATAGGATTAACCACCACTGGACGTTAAGGATCCTCTTCCTCCTGCTGTAATGCATGCTGCATGAGGAGAGGGGTCAATAACCGCAAATTTTCTAAATTATGAATTCAAAAAATTCTAAATTGAAAAAAATATTCAAATTGGTTTTGTTTTTAGTGTCCCTCAAGCCGTCATCGGGTACATATGATTTTTGACAATAAAATAGTTTAGTTGAAGTGCTTGCTTTTTATTCACACAAGTTATCATTTTTATATCGTGTGTTCAAAAAAAAAACTCATTTAGGGTAGGCCTTGGAAAGAAAGATAGAAAATCTAGTCATGTCTTAACCTAAGTCTGTAGGTGAACGTCAGATTGCATTTTGTTTATGAAAGCATTTGTCACTGTGACTGGTAAAAGTTTATACTGCATTAAGTTTACTTGTGTCAAGCAAAAAGGGAAATATAATGGCATTTACACAACAACAACGAGTGTACTAATCATAACAGTAAATAAAAATTGTTCTTATTAAGTGTTTTGTATATTTTTAGGAAAATAGTTCAAGATCAAGATGTAATGTAGTTCTCTCTGACTTATGGTAGTTCATTTGCTTCAATGGGTATCTATCAGATTATGGTAAACTTCAATTTGATCATGGCATGCTGTGAATGAGTTTTTTTTAAACACAGGATATATAGTCCGCCGAAAATACGCTCATGCACTACAAAAGCACCGATATTGACCACACTTTCTCACTGGTGCCGTGCAAGCGAGGAATCGGAACGTTTTTACAAAACATTGCTAATCAAAATCAACTATAAAATACTAGCATCTCTTGTACTTAATCATATCATTAATTTTATTTAAAATTAAACAAAACCTGGAGTACCTATATTATATAGTTACACGCATTTAATAGAATCAATATAAAACATCTGTCATTACACACCTTTGTTTCTAAGCATAGCAACAATCCCCATGCCACTTACTGCTGCAGACAGAAAATTACATGTCTAGCTTCAGTTTAAGGCAAAAAACAGTGAGTCCGATAACTATCTCTTATTAGTAGCTTAGACACACGCCGCCAAGATTAAAACGCAGCACTTAGCAAGAGCGGAGTGTTCATTAAATGCCTGTTACAAGCCAGCAGGTTGCATCTAATAATCCCTTATTTTCTAGCTTCCGTTTGCTTGTCAACTCACGCGGCTACGGCTATTATCACTTGTTAGCCCTAAACAAACTCATTTAACTGCCGTCACTGGTGACAGGAAAACGGCGCGCTTCGTTTCGAATAAATTACGTTTATTTTCAGGACACGCGTTCCGTTATGGTGTAATTCGTAATTATTTTGATAAGCGGAGGGTCAACACTTTAATGGTGTCGTTGTCAACGTTTCAATGTTTAGTTTTACTTTTGACACTAATTTGCTCTTATAGTTCAATGAAGCTTTGTATATTTCTATTTGAAAATGGTTAGATGCAGACGAAGAAGCTACATAATATGCCGTTTTCGATCTAGGATGCACCCACCTACTACCAAATATTTTCCGTTTTAAAAAACAAGTGTAAAGTTTAAACCATGTAAATCGAGAACTAGATAATCTGCACTGACGAATACCATTTTTTTAAAACGGCATTTCTAAAAGAAAAAGAAAATATTTATCATTGGGACAGTTCCTTGATATGTATTGTTGGAGAAAGCTCCTGAGGATCCCATGGACGGCACACAGAACAAGTGTATTCATACTAGACGAAATAAATGTCCAAGACCGTTTACCACTAATTCTGAGACTACAAGAAAGGATGATAATTTAGATAAACTTGTAGTTCAGGCGAAGATAGACCGAGTGTATCCCTGGGGGCGTTCTCCAAGGCTCGGGATTGACCACATAAAATACTACACCGGGTTTCTCCCTAGAAAACTTACCAGGACATACTCCGCTGAACCATACTGAGTAGTAGAGATGCGATGTAAGATAGTCTCTAAGGAGATAAGAAATGCCTAATGAAAGCAACAACGGCTAGTGTTAAACGCTAAAAATAAATTTTTTCACAACAATCTTAATACACCAAAGGACATGTTTTTACCTAAGCATTTGGAGGAGAGCAATTACATAAGCAATACCCGAACAAATAGTATACGGGCTTGTATAAGCAAAAGGGTTGATTAAATGAAGCGCACAGAATCGCATGAGCGAAGTGTAAAAACCCTAATTGAAATGAACTCGATCCGACACTCCAATGAAGCTATTTGATAACATCAGTCTCGTATTGCGCCATACGACGAGACCTGATGTAAGTCACACGAATATAGATAATGTACAAAGTATAATCTCCTGAAAAAGCGAGCTTTTCGAATAATCGCCAGATGACGCACGTTTGTCAGTAAAATTGCCAGTTTACTATTCCTAACAAATAAAAAGACACTAAACAAAGTAAATGGCATTTCGTAAAAAATCAGATTATTATTATTAAACAGAAAGAAAGTTAGAATCTATTTAAATCGGCAAACAGCTGATGGTTATTTTCTGCTTGCATAAAGTTTCAATCAAAAGTATATGATCTGCGATGGACAATTTCCAAGACGGACGCAACTCCATGGGCCACGTATTTTCATCATACTGAGAAACGTGGAATGCGATGCTATGTGCTCAAAACATTAGGACATTTGAAAGACCTGAACTTAAGAGCTCTGACTAGTGTTGAAAAATTCAGAGGAGTCTTTTGATTCTGACTTTCGACTGCAGATGTTCCGACTTTTCCAAGCGTTCAATACGTATACAGTTCTACAGGCGGGTAGAACAGGATTGTAACGCCATGAAAGAAGAAGAAGCACAGTGAATTTCTGCCGTCGCAGAAACATCGGAGCAGGAACGCAAAACCAATAGTGCAACGAACAGGGATAGAGAGGAAAAGAGAAGAAGGAAAAAAGCAATAGGAATTAGATACCAACAAATCCTACCTTAGATTGGCGGCTGGCCAATAGATGTTTGACTTCCGAGATACGGAGAGATCGGAAATAATCGACTATCGCGTGAGCTTAACCAAACTTACATCCTTGTCACACCAATGTAGTATTTTTAATCATTTCAAATTACCGTTTACTATTACAACCTGAAGTAACCAGATGAGTGCAGCAATTCACCAAACGAATAAGACCAAATTTGGCCGGTATTGTCAACGATGGTTTTGGGGGAAAATATGCTCTTAAAGTGTCATCAAAAGAAAACTTCGAACAAATACGTCGTGTAGCTTTCAAAGTAAAATCACGAATCATCCTGTGTAGCAAACTTTGTAGACGGTAGGTTTTAGCCAACATTTAAAAAAAAGTAAAAAGTGCAATGTTCTAATAATTTTTGAGTTGCATCTTAATTGTAACGTTTGTAATACGTTTGTAATATTCAGGAACTCAGTATTTTTAATTTAAAAAATATATATTGTTGGTACAAATAACAAATTTGAATTAATTTCTAATTATGTGCTATAGTGTACCTATATCCAACAGTTTATTTTTAATAATCGTTTACCCGTTACACATTTTTAAAAATTGGTGACTGCGTTGAATTCTTAGTTCTCTTTCAATTTTGGGCTTTGGTAGGTAATTCATGAAAAATTGTTAAATTATAATGTAATGTTTTATATTTGCACTACTCAAAAGGAGGACGCGAAAAATATGAGAAGGATGAGTGTTTTGTTCAACATCCAACATACTAATTATTTCTACCAGTGCGACACTTTTAATCTCAAGTAAAACTCAGTTGGGGGTTATGTTCAGGAAATACAATTTTTACTTTCATCTTTTTCAATATTGCCTTGATAGATATATTGTTTTCTAAAATAGCGCCATAGCATTTTAACGTGCGGTATAAGCTAGTACATATTTGTAACTGTATGTTTGTTTGGTCTCTCCGTCAAGATGTTAAACTCAAATGAGACGACTCGTGGGCCTTAATATTTTTATTCATTAATTTGGCCTGTTTGTTTACCTTGCTAGCTCAGTAAACATTTACGCCTTTACCTTTTTTTCGATAGAAAGTTTGATTGGAGCGATCCTAATGGGGTTGAAGGTGGCACATTTTAAAATTATTTAAAACATCATATTTTCTTCACTTTTGAGTATTTCTTCCCTGAAAATTGAAGGGGTCGTCATCTAGAATACAAAAATACTAAAGTTTAATAAAAACGGGATATTTTAATATAGGGTGTTTAAAATACCGGTTCAATTTTCAATATCTACAATTTTTATTTTCTCAATTTTTCAAATGGAACACGCTGTATTTTATTACATAAATAAATAGAGCCTTAAATTTTATTTATTTTGACGCTAACATGTTGTATTTTAATCTAAAGAGTGTTGGAGAAATTAAGGTTTTAATAAAAAATCACGGTGAATGTGTACTATTTGGCGCATGGTTTATAATACTATTGGTAAAAAGCCGATTTGACAGTTAACCGGCTTTCGATTAACCGCGGTTTTTCATAAATCGAACACCGGTAAACCGCTTAACCAATAATTATAATCTGGTTTTAAACCGATTAACGGACCGGTTTGTAAACCTGTTTAAGAACCGGTTTGTAAACCTGTTTAAGAAACTGTTTGTAAACCGGTTGACGAAGCGGTTTGAAAACCTGTTTATAAACATGTTTAAAACCTGTTTATAAGCCAGTTTAAAAGTTTGATTTTAATAATAAAACTGCGAATGTATAGCTTCCACATTTTATAAGTAACTAGAACCAATTTACGTTTGTTAGAGCGGTTTATAAATCTATTTTAATCCAGTTTATAAACAGGTCTTTAAACTGTATCATAAACCGAATTTGAAACCGATTTTTAAACAGGTTTACAAAACTGTTTATGAACCGGTTATATTCAGGTTTTTGGTTAACCGGTTTACTGGTTTTGGATTTATAATTTTTTTTAATGTGCCCGTTTCAATCTCATTAGGGAAACCTTAATCCAACTTTTTATCGGATAATAACTGAAAGCGTAATCAAAGACCGGCGCCCTAAATGCACACACTGTATATAATAACAAAGGAAAATAGAGTTAAAACCTAGAACGATCGGCCATTTTTAAACACAATTGTAAAATACGAATGAACATGAACACTCTACGGGCGCGGGCTACTCGACATATTGCATCGGCATCTGCCATGCAAGAACCTTTAAACAACATTAAAATAACGCCGAATAACTTAAAACTGCGAACGCTAAACTGCATTAAAGCCTGCTGTTCGATTTCGTGCATGAAAACTCGGCTTCTCAGTTAGCATACGTATTATGTGTCTATGTTGTGCATTCCACTGTGGTCGCAAAAACTTCCTACAGTTGAATACGAACACTCGTCGTGTAACTGCAACCGTTTCATATATTAAGTTACCTAGAAATTGGACGCTGAGAACTGCTATGTTTCGTATTGGGCCTGCCTTGGATTACGTCATCACTGGAACGACTCGCATGCAGTGGTGGCTCGTAATAATTGTATTTAGGGGTCTCTTAATTTTTAACAATTATTGAACACAAAACAATGACCTACATTCCGTCGATGTTTTAATTCAAATATGGCAATGATTTTTAATTGTAATAATAATCCAAAAGGAATATGTGCAGAACAAAAAGGATTCAAAACACGATCATTTATTTAATAACTAGCGTTCTGCACCCAAATTGGGCGCGAAATAATGTATTTAATGCAATTTGTACAAGAGTGATCCATTTTGTGTGTCGAGTTAATTTTGAGGTTAGAAAACCCACATAAAAAAAGTCACTTATGAAACTTTAAAAACCCTACTACTGACTTACTTGCGTCGCCCTGAGTCGGTTGACACCAAAATCACCTAATTCGGCCCACTGGTTCGCCTGAAAGTGGCGTCAAGCAAGCAAGCAAGCAATGAAAATTATTATGTCGGATGGAAAAAATAGAGTAGGCATCAGATCCACAAATCCATTTGTTTTTCTTGTAAATGTTCACAGAAAAATATCTTGCAAAATTGCGAGTTCGAACATTATCTTGTATGTTGAAATTTAAACCATGGTTTTTACTTTAACCTTTTCAGCTAACTATACGCTGTTAAAGTTGATGATGAGGATACGTAGTTATACTATTTTCTGTTATTTTTATAAAAAAAACTGCACTAAACAACCGAAATCGCCCAAAATAAATAAACAGGCTTCTAAATAATGCAAGAACGTTCTTCCTCACTAGCATTCTTTTCGATATGAAATACTGCACATTTGTTTTATAGGGGCGGCGGTTGCCTTTACGCTCCGATCGCATTACATTTCGGGAGCATGGTGTTTATAAATAAGACGATAACCGCCCGGGTTTAATCGCTGCTTCGGCTACAATGTTGTTTAGCCCGTCCCTCATATTGAAACTGCATGTTTATTACAAAGAATCATGATAAAGTTCTTATTCGTTAATATTACGCTGCAAAATTTTAGTAACATTTGCCTACTTTTATCGAATAGCTACCTCCAGATCTTATTACTTAAACCTTGTTATATTATAGCGGTAGGATGGATGAAATATATTTTCAATTATAGAATAGTTTTTCTAATGCTATATAGTCAATTGACGGGCGGGAGGCTAGCGTCCCTAAGGAGCAGCCGCCACTGCTCGTACGTGAATCACACACGAGGTCAATTGGGAAGTCCCTCGCTTTTGGTTGTGGCGCTGCTAGGTCGGCTCTGTGCTTACCCTGTACACAATGTGAATGGCGTTGAGTTGAAGTGTAAATGGTGGCTTGTGACACCCACAAACACTTACAGGTAGAGCAAAGTTGAAATGTAAAGACACCAGCGTCCCAGCATAACCTTATGGTGTGCTGGTGTCTTTACATTTCAACTTTGCTCTAGCAACTGTTTACTGCAAGGCTTCCAGCCGCTTTAGATTTAACTCGCCGCCTGGCGATATTCACTCGCCGCTTAAATACATGCAGCTCGGGACAAGACCCGCTGGCTACTGGTTCTGTCCTCCGCTAACGCCGTCGAAGGATCCATATCAAACGCTACACACACAACACTGATCGATGCATACACTATATAGGTCCATATCCACGCACATTCAACTATCCAAATTACAAAGCTTAAAGTTGATTAACAATAACAAGCATGTACATACCATGTGTTCAAAAACGAAATTACATAAGGGTTGGCTATGGAAACTAAAAGTAATGTAAATAGGAAGCTTTAGAATTCATTAATTCTTATTGTTGTTGTTGTCATAAGTTTATATTAAAATCTGATATGGAAATTCTAAAGTTTGCTGTTTCTAAAGCTTGCTGTTGACATTAGTTTTGCTTTTCATGGCCAACCCTTATGTAATTTCTTTTTGAACACATGGTACATGGCAAGTGGCTATATAAATAAACATGATAAAATCGACAATCCAGGAAAGGAACCCAGATGCCAGTTTCATATTTCACTCTAAAACTAGGTTTTACGTACTATTGCTACCAAATAAACTAGGACAAATTCTCAATCCAGAAGCCATGCATTTTTATTATTTTAGTGTATGAAATGACTAGCTGTCATGTGAATAATTCAAACCTGTTATAGTATGATCAAACATTTGGGAGATATATGATAGAAATTTATATAATATTACACAATAACTAGTTAGAAATTTGAAAAATATGAGAACCCATAAGCGACAATCTTAAAATTCTTAAATTTAGATTAGCCATGAACTCACTTCTGTGGCTATGCACTCGTTTGAGGCTTTCAGAAACTGACTCAAAACGGGACGAGATAACGTCCCGAAATATCCGTGACAAATCAGAAAATCACTGACGGATGTTAAAACTACAATTTGTTTGTCTCGAGAACTGTCGTTGGCCAAAATTAACCGGAACGTTTTGAATCCTCCAGTCAGTGATTCATGCGTGTAAGATAGAACTTTGTATCTACAGAAATTCGCGACGTCTGTAAAAGCAGTGTCAATAAAACTCACAAAGGAAGAGGGGCTGCAAACATATCAATATCCACAAATATAATATCTTATGCAGATGTCATAACGTGGTATGACAGGCGTTTCGGGGTGAGTCACGTTATCCACCCCCATAAGGGCGACAAGCCAATTATTTGTGACACCACAGTGCTACGGTTTTCTGTAAATTCTGCCGTTTCGGCGAAAGAGACGATAATAAATAAGGGGGTTGAGCGTGTTGACTGGTTGATGTATGATCTGTCGAGCAAAAGGCCGGCGTTGTTCTGGCCGTAAAAGGGCATTAAGTGATTTAGAACGATGAACTTTCTGATGGAAACAATTTGGCTCATCAAATGACGGACTCATCTGTTTTTAATCGCTTCGAATTAGCCGCTAAACACAGTTTTTGAACAAAGGCGTCTGTTCTGAGTTAACCTTTAGTAAAATCAATTCTGAGTGGTTCAGCCGGGGGTGGTCGTTTTTCATTATTTTCCCGTTTCCTCCGCTTCCAGCGGTTTGTTTACGTCTTGCTTTTGCACTTTCGAATTTATGAATGGGGAAGTTGGTGAGTCAGGCCGAGGACGAAAATAAGTCGATTTCTGTAACCTTAGCTCCTTGCTCTGTCGTGTCGTTGCCGCCGCTTATCAGCCGCCCCCTAAATCTTCTGAAATAGGTGGAAAGTTGCCAAATTGGAGCTGTTTTACCCCGTATCGACTTCGCCGAAGATAACATCGATGGCTTTCGTTGTTTCGGACATTCCTTTAAGTGATTGTGTACGTTAATCTGATTTTGCTATCTTTTTGGAGCAGGAAGACGATTGAACGACTGGAAACAAACTCTTGTTATTGATTTAATTCTAAAAGAAGCTAATTAATAGGTAAATAGCCTTAGATACGTTATCAAGATAGCATTGACAACTACATGGGGGCTCAACGAATGGAGATATCTCGCTCCCCTTTCAGCAAACAGCAGCCGTAACACTTATTGTCGTATTCAATTATGGATATGCCATTTGTCGTTAGTGGGTCGCTGGCAGCCCCCAGGCGATTAGAAATATCTTCGATTCCACCCTAAGTATGGTTTAATCCGTCACACCCTCTGTTGTGACCAGCTACCCCGAACAGTTGGAAAAACAATGCGAATTTTAAGTCCTGCGGTTTCAGGCAATAGTGGTGTACTAATGATCCCGATTTTAAATGCCCAGAAATTGCTCTCACGGTTAACCATAAGCGAAATTGGTTGTATTTTCAAAGAGTTCCGTTTTGATGTGTTAAATTTCGACTACTAATAATTGTCAGTGCATCCCATCCAAAATCGCAATATCGATAAGCTGATTCTCTTGAAGCGAATAGATCGATCGCAGCAGCAAAATGGTGCATTCTTGAAGCCTTTTCACGAATACTTGATTCTTTAAACGCTGATCTAAATATTAATAGATGATTTTAACCAAAACGGTCTATATTATATAGACCGCCTTGTTTAAACGCAATAGTACGAAATTATATCATACCACGCATAAATCAAAAATTGATGAAAAAATCTGTAACGGTGGTAATATCCACTACCTCTATAATATTGATATAGTAGTCACTACGAGTGATACTAGTGGCACTTGGAATGGAACAGTGTGTGCATTTTAGTCCTTTTAGGAATACAAAATTTAACATTTCTTGGACAATAGTGGATAAAGAGTGATCGTAAGTGGAGGTAGTAAAAAATCGAACAATCATTTTAAAAAGGTGAGGTTTTAGTGATTTACGCGATACACGAAATGGAAAGTTACTTAAATCGAATCAAATAATTTGAACCCCATTCAGAACCGGGTTTAGTGAGACAAAAATGGAGCAAATGGGTAAAAGCTTTCGAACCGAATGGCAGAAAATCGTGTGTTACAGTGTTGAAATCATTTAGATGCACTTGAGAAAATGTTTCGAGTGTCCTGTAGTTCCTAAGTGTATATTCGGTTGCATACTCATATTTTATTTTTGGGATGTTTTTCAAAATAGATTGAGAGTATGGTTTCCGGCGGCCATTTTTATGGCTCTGATTTCGTGAGATTGTTCCTTCTGGGACTGTATATGTAGTCTGGAATTTTCACTCCATGTGGATAATATAATTCCAAAGTTATTGTGGATCCTGTTGATCAGTCTTAGGAAATCCTGTGTGAGATTGCTAGAATGAAGCCAGTTATACTGGGATAATAATTTATTTCTGCAAGATCACTTACGTATGGCCATCTTCCAACTTTGGTATGTTTTTATAGTTCCGTTTGGACACCGGTTTCGATATTGTGTCATTTTAGGCCTTTTTCATTTTACTTGTGCCATATTCTGCATGTGCTGCCCCTTCGTCTATGATGTCGCTTGCTAAAACACCTGGTGGACCGATTCCTACGCAGTTCTGAGCCCCCCTCAATTCATGTGGCTGCTTCCGAAGCTTGAACCACAAGGTCTTTCCCCAGTGTGACGGTTGGAGAAAAGCCTACCACATCTAATTTTGCACGTGCTTGGACAGCATCCTCAAGCCCACCATCATGCATAGCTGCTCTGAGGATGCCGCTGTGCCATGCTATCACCATGTGTCTTGTGTACAGCTAGCGATTTAGTCATCTGATTTCTCAAAACGGAAAATATCGTTAGTGCTGCTCTTGTGAAATTTCAAGCATTCTACCTACGGTTTGTCCCGGTGAAACTCCTAGCCGATGGTGCCGAGAATTTAAGAAATGTGTAACTGCGATGTATTCACCTTGTTCATTTAGTAATACGAAATAGTTAGTTTCACTTTATATGTATTTATTATTTCCTAGATTAGCATTTTGGTCGCGTTCAACGTCCCTCAACAATTTTAATTTTTTATGCATTAAGATACTTGCTATCGCAGATGTGTTTTGCCTTCTTTGAGTATGATGCAGAGTTTATACGTGTACATACTGTAAATAAACAATTAGGTTAATTCAAGCTCTGTTATTTTCTTTCTTTTATTATTTTTATGAAACAGCTAAGTGGTTTGGGAACTTACATGGACACATGTAGATTTTCTGGTTTGGACGGTCTCGAACCAGTGGCGCTTCCGGACAACCCCCCATTCCTGCTCGAGAACTAGCTGGCAAAAATTTGCTACACCACGAGACAATTCCTGAACCGCTGTGTTGTAAATTATTTAATTATTATACAATATACATTTATTTTTGTGTACAGAAATTTCTCGTGTAGCACGTGTTCCCCATATGCATGAAAATGTTATGTGTTTAAACATGAACCACCCAAGACAAGAAAAGAACCAGGAACAAACAGAAACAATAGGAAAGTCAAGAATATAGTAAGCAGACAAGATTATTCGAACAGTAGTACGTCTTGGGGAGTCGAACATCGATTTCCAAATCGACTCTGGATCATCAGCTCACATCAATTTCTCAAGAAACATGAAAGCATAAAGAAGAAGATACCTCTTGAAGAATTCAGTGTGAAACTACTCCCATATCAATCCAAACAGCACCGATGAGAGGCACAATAACGACATGTATCAGCTATGGAGACAGTGACACACTAACAAAAATCTACGTGACCGCTACAGGGAAAGTCTAGCTATAAAACTGAAAAACGATTGAAATTAATCGAGCTGACCTGCAAGGTGCAAAGTAAGTGAAAAATATCACTAGCTACCTGTAGTAATAGATTCGAAAATCTGTTCAAGGGAATAACAAAACTATAAACGTGCAAAGTACGGTTGCAGGTGCAGCCTGTAGCATAACAACATCGTAGAGTACCATTCCACGTAAGAGCGGTAGTACGAAAAAATGGAACGTCTTGAATGGGCCAACATCATAGAACGAGTTGACGGTCCAGCCCCTTGGGTATCTCCAATAGTCACAGTGCCGAAACCGCTAACACAACCGTTACGAGCTTTGACAGTAAAATAAAACAAATGAGAAAGGGGGGGGGGGGACAAGCCCAGGCACACGACAAATACAACACCTATTGTCAGTGCCGAGCCGAAGGGATTCCGAGCCGTACTCAGTCAACCTAATGGAAAATCACCAGGAATAATAACATATGCTAGCTAATCAATCATTATTAGGCACAGAAAAGCGAAAGAAAGAAATGCTAGCCATCACCTGAGCCGTAGAACATTTCAACATATATCTCGTCTGATCAGAATTCTTTAGTGATACAACTTTACGTGTACAATAGAACACACACTAGCTGCAAGTAACCCTTCAGACTTCCTACCACACATACTCAAAGAACGAACCATTCGGCGATAATTGGCACACATTGAACAAACGCAACACCTCGCGTGGCCTAAGGGCCACGCGGGGCTGAAAACCAGCTCTCCACAACCTGTGGCTTTTTGCGACGCCGGATCGATTCTGCCCCAAAAACGCGCTAAAACAGCGCATCGCAAGACGAGTGGCGGGAGCTAAACCTCCGACTTGCTCTCTCAGGCACATGGCATCGATCTCCTAAATTCTCGCTAGAAGCATGCAAGAATGCGCCACGCAGACGGATCGATATTTCAACAAGGGGTTTTTCTGGCGTGCTAACAAACCGAAACAGAAATACATAGAATTATTGCATTAAAAACCGTTGCCTGCGAGCGAATAATTCGAGATGCTTAAATACAAGCGGAATAATTCGAAAAACCCATATACACGTGGAGTCGTAATTTAGGAATTAATGCTAATTAGCTGTACGTTCATACAAAACTAAAAATGTCCTTACAAAACGTAATGTTAAGTTGAAAAAGAACCAGATTATTGATTGATTTGCATCACCACGCAAAATTAGAAATGCGATTTCGAAAACTACTTGTTTAAATGTTTTAAAACGATTTTCTGATCATAAATAAGTTCATTGGACAACCATAGAATAAAATTAGAAATGTTGCTACGAAAATAACCTTATTCTATTGTTGGAAAATTACTTTCAGGTCATAAATAAGTTTCTTGCTTTAATGAGTATGATAAAACATAATGATACGAAAATGAGCCAAAATATTGATTGATTTGTACGGTGTGCGCTTCGCCTTGCTAATGCAAACATAATTGCTTGTCAAAGTGCCACTTTTAATCCTAATATAACAATATACTATTTTAAATGTTTAAGAACTATTTTCTGATCGTAAATAAGTTCGTAGGTCAGTATGTTTATGTATAACTATAACTTGCAGATGGACCAGGAAACATTGATTGTAGATTCTACCACATAGAATCTGGACAACCACAACGTAAAATTAGAAATGTTTCTTCGAAACCAACCTTATTCCATTGTTTTATAATTATTTTCTGGTCATAAATAAGTCTCTTGGGTCGACAAGTATGATAAAATACGTATAATAATATCTTGAAAATTAACCAGAATATTGAGTGGTTTGCATCACCATACAACGTAAGATTAGAAATGCTGTTTCGAAAATTATTTTTCTCCATTTATTAATGATTTTGTCGTCGTAAATAAATCTCTTGGATCAATTTTGAGGTTTAATTTAAAATTGTAAATTGCTATATTGCTTTCTTCACTTACAGGTTATTGGTGGGAGCTCCGCGGGGACAGAACATGCAACCACTTACCCGTGAATCTGGGGCGTTATATAAATGCCCACTAAGCGATATGGAAAACCAAACCGACTGCGAAGAGATACCTACAGATGGCCGACGGTGTAAGTTTTCCTTTGTATCAAAGCTATATCCACATTTGAACTTGAAGATCGAATAGTATTTAAAAACAAGCATCAAAATTATTCAGAACTATACATAAAGCACATAGAGATAGATACAGTTCGTGCATAGAGTAGAGTTAGTTTTCAAGATGTGCCATATGATGGAATAGTATAGAAATAGACACCTACTCAATTTTCCTGTTTTGTCTTAGAATTTCGTTTTTTGCTTTTGTTAATTAGACTGTGTTTCGTAGGGGTTAGAAAATGTATATGTTTGCTTCCAGTTAACGACGCATTGAGTCTTTCAGAAATTGTTTTTGTACAGAAGTTTCAGAATTTTAAATAGCAAAACTCGAGAATCAGGATTTTTGAGTAACAGAATATCTACGTAGTTTTTGTTTTAGCCCTACGTATATTTTGTTGGGGCTATTGTGTAACTGTATTTTTGTTTTTGGGGCGTTCGTCCAGTGGCCAGCGGGCAGTATGTGCGTAAGTGGTGGTCTCTAGCCAATATGTGGTACCGAATTGGGTACTGTTTTGGTTCCTGCATGCGTAATTTGCTAATTTTGCACGACCTGCATGCTTCTTTCTTGCTGTTGCAACCTCTGTTAAATGTAACTGACTTGGTGGTGGATGTCTTTCTAACGACGCTATGCTTGCTAGTCACAAACAAGACAGAATGGCAGTCAGAAAAATATCAGTTGCAGGGCCAAGGAAACTTGTGGCAGGTTTCTCGATAGTATGTTGTGCGCCCGACCTTACTACTGTTTTATTTTTGCTTTTACAAACGTAAACTAGTTAGCGTCCATAAAGATCGTCGACCCGAACCGCCGGGTCAATGGTTTATTTATACGAATTTGTTTATATTGGCGGAGTGGTCAAGAATAGAACAGTAAAGCGTCTAATTTTTAATTTTGAAAATACAAATTTCCCGTTTCCCGAAATACGGTTAAAAGCTGGGTCAACTGCGTTAACAATTATTTTATTTTAAACGTCATTACTCTTAAAATAACCCCAATAATAACATCTTGTTAATAATTTGGTTTCAGACGGTGTGCATGCCATAAAAAGTTAATTCGTTTAATTACTGACATTGTCTAGAAACTAATACAAAGTTACAAAATTGGTTATCGACTACTCATTTTTGATCTGTTCAGTGGAATCTAAAATACTAAACCATCAATCATTCCATTTATGCTGTAGAGTTTGGTTTTCCAGCTTTTTGATTTATTCGTATTTGTTAAAATAACGTCATCTTAATAATTATGTAATTTAACAACATTGTTAATATCGATTAACATTTTCTAATAAACCGATCATCGTTTGGAGACCACGTTTGAGAAATTGCCATAAAGTGTAACAGAAGCTGAGTTGTGATATTGTGTGATACTTTGTTTGATACCATCATACGTTTTACAAGGACTTGTACATAGAGCATTCGCTTTGTATAATTTTTACAGTTTTGAAGCATTTTAAATTTCAGTTGCACAAGAGAACAGACATTAACACATTGTTAGCGTAAGCTTAAGGTAGCTGTTGGATAACATTTCTTCTATAAACATTTTGAAGCACATTGAAAACAATCAGTGCATCAGTGTATCGATATAATTGCCGATAGATGCAATCAAACAGCTATTTTATCTGGTTTCTGCGTTTTATTTACTAACATATAATAGTTATGGTCCAATTTTTAATCAAAGTTTAACCTAAACAAGCAATAACACTATAAAATATTTTTGTAACTCTCAAATCAGATTAACTAAAATTATTCAGTAACTTATTAAAAACTGGACTTTAACTGCAAACCCAGGGCTCAAATACTCATATTTTATACTTGTAGCTGATTCTGACTACGATGAGATAGAAGAGAAGGCTCCTGTGCAGCCACGGCCGCCTGGTAGCGACGAAAAGAAAGATGGCCAGTGGCTAGGGGTAAATGTTCGGTCGCAAGGACCGGGTGGTAAAGTAATGGTATGTGCACATAGGTATATCTGGAGTCAAAACCTGAACCTAAACCAGTATGGGTTGGGGTTGTGCTACTCTTTCAACAATGAGCTCGAGTGGGAACAACAATGGGAACCGTGCAAAGGAAGACCTATGTTGCTGTAAGTGTGTTAACGTTGTTAAAATTGAGAAGTAGATCTGTATTAATATATGTGGGGTCTGATAATTTAATTCACAATCTCCTCGCTCCTCCACATGGTAGCACTAAGTGCTAAGTTTTATTATTTTCATACTCGAGTAGTTAGAAAAGTTTTTGTGTTACACCACACTCAAAATATGGCCATAAACAAGAAGAAATGCGGACATTAAACGATTCAGCAAATTGTATGTGCTCCCAGTGGAGGATAGGTCTACTTGAGGAAAATGACCCTGGACATGTGAGCCCGATTCTCTTCCACCACCTAGTAATGAGAGGGGGTCGTGTTCCAATCTTAATCTTCACCAACCTATTTTATCGTTCCTCTATCCTATATGGGAAAGGCAATGGGAAACCACCCCATTATCGTCTGTAGAATAGTTTACATGGTATTAAACTATAGAGTCAACACTACTACTGCTCATGGAACTCGGAAATCAAGATCCAGAAGGGGACGACAAGCACATTTAGACTATAGGGCCTCTCAGGTCGATCTCCAGCGACATCCTTACAATTTGAACAGGGGTCGAGAATAGGTACTTGGAATACTAGAAGATTTCATGAAGAGGAAGATGGGCAATACCGAAAATCATAAATAACTATGGTCATAGGGGGATTTTAACGCAAAAGTGGGTAAAGGGATTAGTAGTACAATTCTGCAGAGAGAAGAAATTAATCTCATGCAACACTTTATTACAACTACCCCCATAAAGACTAAATACTTGGATGTCGCCTGCAGATACAAAACGGAACAAAGAAGACTTGTAAAAAAATAAAGACTAAGTCAAGTACCGTGAGATATATGTAAAGATAAAAAGTAATATAAGAGATGCTAGAGAAAAGTAGCAGTCTGAAAGAAGTGAGGAAATAGAGTAGCCAATAGAGCAACACGGTCATTTCAATATATAAAAAAATAAAGGAGCTAAATGGGCAGAAAAATAACAAATCGCCAAACCCTGCTAATATCCATGGAGAAATGTAAGAACTTGAATTTTACAATATTTTTTGAAGTTATAAACTCTGCTCTACTAAATTTCGTCAAATTACAATATCCAATTACTCGTCCTTTAAGTAATAATTATACAATTTATGGATATATCCATCCATCCATCCATCCATGATCTATTGCCTCTTTTATCTTCATATAATGTAATAAATTGATTCTTCCGGGTGTGGTGGCGTCTGAAACTAAGTAATCGATCGGCCCCAGGTCTCCTCCGCATAGGGGCGAAGGCTGAAACTGA
Source organism: Agriotes lineatus (assembly GCA_940337035.1). Lineage (NCBI taxonomy): Eukaryota > Metazoa > Arthropoda > Insecta > Coleoptera > Elateridae > Agriotes > Agriotes lineatus. The sequence continues at coordinate 298,336 of CALNHX010000232.1, forward strand.
AGTATTGATCTGTAACGTAACAATTAGTGTACAAAGATGGCAGTTTGATTTCTGATCAGTTCAGTGCTTTAATGGTGATTTTAAAATTTAATACGATCCCCAGAGGAAAGTTTATCCTGGAGGCTTTCACGGCCATTGTCATTAAGTAACAAACGACTTCCAGGATTGGACCGTCATTGAGGTTGAAGAACTCAACGTTTCGGCCACTTTTGTATGGGGCTTCATCAGGAGGAAAGGCAAAAGAGCACGGTAACTCAACGTGTAAACCAAGCCAGAGGCGAAACTCTTTTACAAGGGAAGGGATAGAAGAGCACGGTAACTCAACGTGTAAACCACGCCAGAGGCGAAACTATTCTAACAATCGGAAGGAGAAAGGCGTTTTTCTTCTTCTGAACGTTAGAAGAGTTTCAAAAAGAGCCAAATGTGACGGAAGATCGCGTTTCTTAATTAATTTGCGCCAGGCTAACCTCACCGTGCTAAGTGATCTATTCAGTAGTATTTATGATATTGGAAATATACCTCAAAATTGTCTAGAATCAACTTTCGTGCACAACCCAAAAAAATCTGGGGTAACTTGTGGTGATTATAGACTTATTAGTTTAATAAATCACATAACTAAAGCATTTTTGAAAATTATACACCGACGTATTTACAGTAAATGTAAACCAGCAGCTGGAAAACCAATATGGTTTTAAAAATGGATTTGGTCCAACGTTGTAGAGATGTAAATCACGGCATCTACATTTGTTTTCTGGATTATTCAAAGGCTTTTGACCGTGTTAAACATGATAAACGTGTAAATAGAACAAAGATTTACCATCAAGCAATGGAAGCTCCAGTATTTTGGCCATGTCATGAGCAACAGTAAATATCTTACACTACAACTTATCACTAGGGCAAGGATGGAAGTCAGAAGAGAACCAGGCAGAAGGAGACATTCGTGGCTATACAATCCATGGAAATGGTTCGGTCAAACTTCTACTCAACTTTTTAGGAAAGCCACTAATAGAATAAAAGTTGCCATGCCAATTTCCTATGTCCGAAATGGATAAGGAACGTTAAGAAGAAGAAGATCATGATATTGTGTTGCTTACAGATAGTAGAAAAAAATAGAGGAAATTATGAGAAGCCTTAAGTATGTGATGGTAGAAGAAAACAAGAACGGAGAATACTAAAGTGGGAAGAAGAAATAATAAAAGAAGCTAGAGTGGAATAGAAAAACAAAACCAAACACAAAAACACTGGAAATTGAAAGGAAAGGTCTTTTATCAACAGTGGAATGTTTAGGCTAGCAAGCTGGAAGACGAGAAGGGCTTCATGTAAATCATCAAAGAAACCACACTGATACTTAACTACAGAGAACTTACAAGTCAAGAAGAGCTCTAATTGTGACTTACATTGTTAGACCTCATCATAGTATATAATATCTATAAACAAATAAAAAATATGTATGTAAAAAGTTGTTCAGCAATTTGAAAAAAAAAGAGGCTAATTCAACTAAAACACATTTCAAGACATTAAACATTCCATCATGGAATGCTGCTTGTTTCTAATATCAGTTTTCAGCTGTTTCAATGTTTCATAATAGCATTCAGTGGTAATGATAACATTTGTGTCTTTGAAATTGAATAAAATTGCTTATTGCACATGAATTTCTTGAGGTGTAAACTCTTCTCCAGCTAAAAATTGAATCACAGCTTGTTGATCCTATTTGGACAGAGAACTTAAAGTCTTCATCTTTTCAAACCATTTTGATGCGAGTTATTACTATGAAACTATGTGAAAAACAGTTAGAAATCATAATGAACTAAATAGATATAAACGTGTTTCAGTTGGACCAGCCTAGTATTTTTCAAGTCAATTATTGTAACATATTAATGTGTTATAAGTATGTACAGTTCATTTCAGGATTTAATCATATCCATTTCAGTGAACACCAGCAGTTTGGTTACTGCCAAGCAGGAACTAGCTTAGCAGTATTAAACGATGGCACAGCGTTGATAGGCTCACCAGGGCCCTTTACTTGGAGAGGAACCCTGTTTGTGCTTTCAATCTCGGGCGACTTCCTCCTCAGGGATAAAAATGTTTATCTCGGCCCACTCAACGACAAACCAGAACCCATTAACAAGTACAGCTACTTAGGTATGCACCATATTTAACTGAAACAATATGCAAACCCAAATTGTTGATCTTTCCAGGCATGAGTGTAGCTGCAGGCAAGTTCTTCAACGAACACAAGGTTTCCTATGCAGCTGGTGCTCCACGTTCCCAAGACCACGGCCAAGTGTACATTTTTAACAAGCACCAGCCGGAACTGGAGATGAATATATCGCTAATACTCGATGGAGACCAGTTTGCTTCCAATTTTGGCTATGAGCTGCTCTCTGCAGACTTCAATAATGATGGGTTGGTGTCATACTGTACAGTTGAGTATGTTTCTAAGAGAGCTACTTTTAGATTTGACGATCTTCTGGTGTCTGCGCCGTTCTATTTTGATAAAGACATAGGAGGAGGTGTCTCTATTTTCTACAATTTGAGGAATTGTCCACCTGCAAATTGTAAAAGTGATGTAACACTTAGGGGAAAATTGGAATCACGTTTTGGTTTTGCTTTAACTAATTTGGGCGACATAAATCGTGATGGTTACAACGATCTTGCTGTCGGTGCCCCCTATGAAGGACACGGAGCCATTTATATCTACTTAGGAGGCAAAGATGGAATTGTACCACTTCATTCTCAGGTATCTAGCTTTTTATCTTTTTTTTTTTTTTTTGTAAATATACCGGGTGTCCATTCTCAAAGTCGAACATAGGCAATTAACATTAGTGCATTCCCTCGTTCTTCATTGAAGTAATTCATTTTTCTGTAGATAATTTTAACAGACGTTGACAGAAAATACCTGATTTACGCCAAATCATTACCAATTTTTTTGACAAATGCTATCGAACTTGAAAACCAAGGCATGGCATATTTAAAAATTCCCAAGTTTTAAATTAGTATTTTAAAATAAAAATCGCATCTTGAATATTATTAGTGGTATCATTTGATGCGTAATAATTTTATCTTTCCATTGATACCATTACCTTCCCTGTAAGTTGAATTGGCGAGCAGGAATCGGCAAAAACGTTAAATACAATGTTAATCGCCTATGTTCGACTTTGAGAACGGACACCCGGTATATACATATGTTACCTAGAGCAAAAATTTTGATAAGTAGACCATGGCATAACTGTAAGACGTAGTGAAACTGATAATATTCAAAATCGTTATGTCGTGCTTAAATAATAATATAATTTGTTGAATTTTCAGCAAATCAGCATCTTTTAAATTTAGGACATTGGCTAATAGGACCTTCTATCATGCTATTCATGCTAACAATACAAGGTGATGCACGTAACTTGTCCGCTGCTGTAGTTAATTTATGCAACCCAAATTACATATATCATAGCTACTAACAATACATAAACATTAAAAATCGTATTAGCATTCATGGTTACCTTACTGATAGACAGATAGTCAGCAGACGTCAAATGTGATTGAATTGTTGCATAACTCAAGTACTACACTGGACAAGTTACGTGCGCCACCCTTATATTGACTCACGATTTTCAATTTGGTACAAGCTAATTTGGTTTTGTTTCACGTGTCAAATGAACTACTTTAGAAATGTCAGTTGATTTTTCTAGGTTAGGTCGTGCGTTTGAAGCATGAAAAACCACAAAAAGTGTGTTTGGGACAAACATTGATCATTAGCATTGTTACTCATGTAGTAAAATAGTATTACGCTCTCTCTGGTATATATTTCAAATCATACATTCTCTTCCTAAATATAGTTTGTGATGCGCCTAATATAATCTATAATTTTTTAAGAATACCATTTCGTTATAATCCCTGTGCAAGAAAATAGAAGTTGCATTTTCAGCTTTGGGATTATACTCATAATATTCATAAAAAAATCATCGATAATAAGCATACTGTTTATTATATTGCCCCTGATAATATGACGGTTTGTTGTGGGACTTTATGGTGGATAACAATTAAACTGCAGCTATAGATGCGATACAAACAACATCCAGGGCACCAAGAACGTATTAAATACCAGAAGCACTATTGAAGGCAAACACAGATGAACAGTTTACTTCCATGTTATTATATAAATATTTCTAAAAGAGTCCATGAGGAAATAGTATACGGGTTTATAATTTAAAGCCGCCAGCATTGGCGAAGCATAGAACCATAATCTCAGTAATATTACACAGTTAGTATTCTTGACAAAAGGAAATACAGCATAAGGAAAATAAACAAGACAAGTAAAAATTGTGAAGCAACAGGAGATTGTTTCCTAAATGCAAAATTCAACGAGCTATATAAGATTTTTATCAAAGTAAGAAACTCAAATGTGGCAGCTGTGGCCCTATATATGCACGAAGTATAGTAAAATATTATCAAGAATATACCAAGAATGGCTCAAACAGCATGGGAGATGAAATTATTTGAAGGCCCAAAATCAAATCCGATAAAATGTAAAATCACCTGAAGATAGGGCAATCAACGGTTCTATACCTGAGATTTTATGCGGCCAAAACGTGAGTTTTACTTCTGAAAATACCAACAAATCCTGATTCAATTAAACAGGGTGAATTCACTGAACCGTTTTACCAGATTTGAGATGATTGCTGACGTTTAAAGTGGGTGGTTAAGGTGTTCGTTAGAAATTACACACACGAATAACTATACCACTTTTAATATTCTTTATTTAACGCAACGGATTACAGACATAAAATTAAATGTGCGGATTTGCTACTATACTATTACAAGTGTGGATTGAATAGGTCTTGTTAAACAGCATACATGTGAACGTTTGTGAATCTGACACTTGGCTAGTGAAACACTCTAAGTGAATGCTTCAGTAAGTAAGAGATTAATGCTAAACACGTGGGAATCTGACCCGACGTGTGCCAGACGGCCAGAGTGGTTCGTTGGGCTAAGACCTAGTATGCAATGATCCTTAAGCTCCTCGCTTCCGTATACCTATATACAATTTTCATACAATTACATAAGATTTCCTATTCTAGTCACAACAATGGCATTGTATCTATTGGACGAAGGGTCGACACACTTTCACTAGCGCGCGCAAGGGTTGGAGGTTTATGATGCACCCACTGGACATTCACTCTCGATTTTTGAAGCTGCAGATTTACTGCCGTATTGTTCGTCCACTTTCGCTTCTTATTTAGAAAAGTGTTCGTCAGATTTGAGAATTCCTTTTCGCTTTTGTTTGCAGGAACTCGCGGACGTTTAGAGAGTTTCTCTCTTTTGTATTCCGCCGTACAAATCACTTTTTGGCATCAGGCGTTTTTACCCCTTTAGCTCGAAAGTTTTCAAATGGCACTTAAGCTAACTGCTCGCACTTCAAGAATTTTTATTCCACGCACTGTTTAATTTTATGGGCGAGTTTCCTCTTCTTGGCAACGATCTTTTATGATTTATTGCTCCGCTACACAGATAAATATGCTTTCCAAGCTATAGTGATGGCTATCAAAACAAACATGTGTCTTACGACATCAGAAGTAAACTGAAGACTAAAAATTTCCAAACTGGTGTTAGTATAATCCTGTTGAAGAAATGTGTATTTGATAACCACTCTTCATAATAATACGAAACAAGAGAAATGCTGTCATGTAAAGGCACCATTTAAAAGCCCTATTTATCAGTTACTTCAAATATTTGTTATTTTATAATTTACATAGTAGTAGGTTACAAATGTTAACAACAATGTTATTGTCAGAATCCATTTTCCTGTACTTTACCGTCTACTTTTCGAAATTTTTATCTCTTTTTTGATTGTTTACATTGGGAATTTTTCTCACCATTTCAATTGTGCAAAAAATTGGGAATTTAAGAAAAAAGTTGATATGATGGTAAAACTGGAAGCGGAAAATATTCGACAAAGAGATTAAAAGGTATATTATTATTCCCTACTAACAAATCTCGAAATTTAATTCTTAAAAAATGAAAAAATAGGGTTTATAACGTGTTACATTTTTTCAACGAAATTGTAAATAACTAAGAAGTGTTTACTAATGACATCATTATCATGTTACTGAAAATAATTACCGACTAATTCGTTTGAATAAATTAATTAAGCAATAAAGCAAAACAATGTGTAAATGCTTAATGCCACCTTAATAGCAACTATAAGACAACACTAATATTAATACTTTTAAAGTGTTTTTCTGCCAGAAGCCAAAAATGTATAAAAAAAATATGAAATATGCAATTGAGTAAATTCAATGAAGGAAATTTAGTCATAAACGTGATATAACATAAGTAAGCTGAACTGACACATCCTTGCAGATGACTCGGCTATTTGTCATTTACTACTGCTTTTTAATCATAAAGTTAAGAATGGTTAGGTGATGTTACATAAACAGAAAGTCTTGGTCTTTTAGTGTGAAATATTACAATTATGTAAACTATTTCTATTCTAAGCTATTAGAATTATAGTTCTAAAATCTCCATACCGACTGTTGGCGTCATTTCCCTATTTTCTATAATTGAATGCCCCTGTTTTTCTTTAATTAATTGGTTATGAAAGTCCATTCATCTAGTAGCTTCATAATTGTAAGATAGTTGTATGGCATGAAGCGAGTGGTGAGATCAGAAAAGCGTTGAAACCAAAATAATGATATACTGCTATCTCTCATATGTCAAAGAGGTTTTCAATTATTTTTTTATCTTATCTCTCATCTTGTTCTTCCAGGCTTCTACTTTTACTCTGTCTAGATCTTGTTCTACACATTCCATCCATTTTCTTTTTAGTCTTCCTCTCTTCCTCAGATCTTCTGTCAGTATCTTTTTTTGTTGTTCTTTCTCCTGTCATTTGCATCCAAGCCATCTTATTATCTGCGCCTTAATAACGGCTATTATGATAGGTTTCTTTTACAGTTCTTTTAGCTCCATGTTAGTTGTTCTTCTCCATTGTTTCTCTATTTTTTGCTTCTTACATCTTTCGCAGAATCTTTCTTTCCTATATTCCTAGCTTTTGTATGGATTCTTGGTTTAGGACTCCGTATGTTACTGCAAAAGGCTTTAGATAGACTACTGTTAAAACGTATTTTATTAATAACAGTGTTCTCAAGCGTCATTCTCACTAAATTAATTAATTCTCCTGGAACTTCTAGGTAAGGCATTGCCTCATATATTGCTTTTCTATTAATTCTATCGTAGGCCTGCTTAAAGTACAGAAACAAAACATGTACTTGGGTCTTCTTCCTGTCACACTTTTTTTCAATTTGCTTTATTACAAATATATGATCTATCACTAATTTTCCTCTCATACAACCAGCTTGGTATTGACCTATTTTTTGTTCTTCTTGAAGACTAGTCTTGATTAGTTATCCGGTGCTTTTTTTTTTATACGCCGGGTTACTTATTGACAGCAACCGCTCCGTAGGCATTTGTTTTTTCCTCCATATTTCGATGATTAGTGAATACAGTGTTTCAATCAAGTGTCCCACTCTCTACTTTAAAAAGCTCGATTTGCAGCCTATCTGAACCTGGACTCTTATTATTTCTTATCTCATTGACATTCTAACAGCTGAGGATCATTTTGAAATGTTACACCCACATTTCTAAAATTTCCGTCTTTTTGATTATCATCTTTCCTTCCTCGTTCTTAAAATACAGTGGTTGTTGTTGACACCTTTGTTTTTATGTAATTCTTTGGTTCTTTTTTCCTTCAAATGCCTTTGTAACTCGTTCATCTTCCTCTCTAACATGTCTCTTTTTGTGTTTCTACAGATTGCATGAGCCTTTCTTTTGGCTTCTCTGTATTTTATCTTCGATATCTCAGTTGGTTTCGTTAACATTGTTAGCCTTGCCTTCTTCCTTTTATCTACCATCCTTTTACCCTCATAATCGAACCAAATCTTTGTTTGTGTTCGTCTTATTTGTCCTAAATTTCTTGCCCCCTGTTCAATTGATTTTTTAATGATTTTCCATTTCTGTTCAACAGATGCCCAGTCACTTAAACCATCTAGTCCTCTTTCCACTGACCGTGCGTATTCTTCCCTTGTGTCTTCGTCCTTTAGAGTCTTTGTATTCCATTTCGTGTTTGTCGTCGTTGTGTATCTAGCTTTGCGATTTCTGGTTTTATTTTAGCTAGTAAAAACAGGTGATATCTACTCCTCTATTTGTTCTCACATTTTGGACCAGTCTGGAATTAATCTTCTCGGCTAGTAAATGATCAATCTGATTCCGTGTCTTCCCGTCTGGGCTTATCCAAGTAACTTTGTGTATATCTATCCGTTTTAGTATAGATTTTTATAATTTTTTTTTGTTTATCTCAACTGCTGGGAACACTATTAAAGTTTGTTGCTGGAATTTTGAATTGCCCTTGTTACGGTATAAACACGACTTTACAACAACAC